>LOEQ01007318.1:23010-41028 GCA_001685075.1 Bramus lutescens | reverse complement strand
ATGAATACAATTTGTGTGTTGTTATTTCGGGGTATAAGCTAGCTGGGCGGGAGCCGGGCGGGAAGAAAAGCAGGCCTGTGCTTCCTAATCACTACAAGAAAAGAATTAAATAAATTAATAACGCTCATTACAATGGAGTAATTCCAGCCTTTAAGAATAAAATGAAGCACATTCACCTGTGTGGAAGGATGCTTATGATATACTACTAAACAAGCAAAAATAGATTTCACAGTGGCATATCATAAACACATTATGCCTGTATCTTATACCCATGGGCATACATGATAAAATATTTTGTATTTAATATATAGATGTATACATAAATTTATGTAACCATATGACCCAAGCAAATATCATTAGCATAACCTATATGTAGTATAAAACAATTTACATATAAACGTGCACCTCTAAATACATTTGTATATGTCATATGCTAGTGAAATTTCTTGTGTTTGGCTCAGTCATTAAATACAAGTAAATACAATTTTCTCCTTTTCATCTTGGCTTATTAAATGACATTTTCCATGGAGAGAGAATAACTGTCACCTGTGGACAACACAATAATCCCTGTTAGGTAAATGCCCAGGCAGGATCTACCCCTGGGCTTTAAAGTCACTGAGCAAATGCTAGATGTGAACTAGGGTATGAGATGAACTCCAAATAGCTTCTCAAGATATGCCAGTCTGAATGGGAAGAAGAGGGCCAGTCATCGTCTTAAGCAAGTGCTGGACAGTAATATCCCCAATGGTGGACACTCATGCTCCCAGTATGATTCCCAGAGAACACTAGAATTATTTCTCTGCCACCCTTCACAAAGGATCTCCTTATCTGGATACCTCTGGAAATCTCAAACTAAACGATATTTTGCATGACAAATGTGCAGGACGCATTAAGAGTGCCCCAAATCAGAAAAGATAAGGAAAAAAATGCAGAATTGTCTCAGATCAGAACAGCTTAAGGGCCATGAAAACGAAACACAGTCTGAGGTTTTGGAAGGGATCCTAGAACAGAAAGGAACTCCCGAGGAAGAGGAAAACACTGGTGGATTTTAAGAAGATGGGACACTTACCTAATAGTATTTTGCAAATGCTGATTTCCTAGAATTAGGGAGAGGCGGGCAGGTGACGGGTATAATTAGGAACCACTCTGTGGTGTTTGGGAACTTTTCAGCACTCATAAAATTATTTAAAAATGTGGGATTTTTTTTCTTGTTTAATTAGGGGGAAGTATCATCTGCCTACCTTCTGGTTTTGATCTTATTCCACAGATGTCAAGGGAGCCCTGAAGTTTTCATACACAGTTTACACTGTTCATAATCGCAGGCGCGCCCCTTGGCAGTGTGGCTAAAAGAGATTTTTCACAACTAGCAATGTTCTGTTGATGAATTAGCGCATCCCAGTGTTTTAGGAATGCCTTCAACCAGGAAGGCACTTTTCTGCTCTTTGAGAAATAGTCCCCTAGAATAAGTTTTGGGGTCTAGTCACCCCCTGGAACTCTCAGGGGCACTTTTTAACAAGTGCTGGACACACAGTTGAGTTGATTGAAGCAAAACGAACATGAAACAAATCTCTGCTTCCAGCTCCATATACTCAAAGGCAAAAATGCTTTTCTTTGTGAAGAATTTACATTCTCCAAATGTGTTTCTATAATACAGTGGAGCATTTCCTGTGCAGAATATTCCTATTCTTACATCACAAAACTCATGGTAGGAAAACAGCAAGCAGCAGTTTTTATCCACAATAAAAATATTCTTAATGTACACATACCTTTTAATTTTTACTCAGAGACTATGCCTAACGGCCATATTTTTCCCTCAGTGGGTGCTCAACAAATAATACTAAATGATGACTGTTGAAATAATATATTCCCTCTCTACC
This sequence comes from Bramus lutescens, assembly GCA_001685075.1. Lineage (NCBI taxonomy): Eukaryota > Metazoa > Chordata > Mammalia > Rodentia > Cricetidae > Bramus > Bramus lutescens. The sequence continues at coordinate 39,151 of LOEQ01007318.1, read as the reverse complement.
CCTAGTCCCTGGAATTAGTCTCTGCATCCCTCTCTGGGGCAAGTCTAGCATCTGTAGTTTGGAAAATAGTCACTTCTGCTGTATTTGATCTAGTGAAATCCAGAGGGAATGTAGATGAACTCCCGCATGCTGCAGGCTCTTCACTAGAGTTCAATGGCTTCTAGGGTTGGGCCTTGCAGATAAGATCTGATAGGCACATAGACATTTCAAGCTAATTTACCAGCCAAATCTCTGTGACTCTTACGTATGAGAACTCTGACGCCGAGTAACTTAAAATTCAGCATAGAGAAGAAAATACTTACAGGGTCATCAAAACATTTGTGAGAATCAAGCAAGGTAGTGAAGTCAACATGCCACTCCGCAGCACAGTGAATCTCACCTCAGCCCACAATAAAGCAACACAATTGTGAGGGTTATAAGGAAGACATGCTCTCCCTGCTCACAAGAAAATTCTCCGGTCTAAGAGTGAGGAGAGCAAGCAGAAACCAAAACCAGAGAACAATACAGTAGTAGATTCTACACGCGAACAGAAGCACTCAGCTGCTTCTCATGCGCAGCAGGGAAGAGGGGAGGGGACATGAGACTTAATGGATGAGGGCGAACCCTTAGAGGAGCCCAGTGGGGGAAAGGGCATTAGCAGGCTGGAAGAACAGAAGGTGTGTAGTTAGGAAATCTCGGAAGCAGTGAGGAATGAGACGTTACCCACCAGGTGGCTCAGTAGGACATGTGAAAAGGGGAAACAGGGAAAAGCCACGATTGCACTGGCAGGTGGTCCAGGACGTGGGATTGTATTACACAATGGGTGGGGCAGTTCAAGATCAGTGAGACATGGAACGATCAATCACTTCCTATTAGGGAAATTTGGTAACAGCATTTTTATTGACGGAAAGATTAAGTAAGCAATGGACAATAGGAGAAGGGAGTCAGAACCTTAGAATACATAATTAACAGTTTATTGAGTTGAAGTAGAAGGATTTTAAGACTGGCTTCAAGGCCAGGGGTACAGATAGATGACCCTCAGTGATGGATGCAGATGGGAAGTTCCTGAAGTCCTCTTGGATGTGACAGACTGAGAAAGCTAAAGAAGCAACCTTTAAGAGTGCCCCCAGAAAAACGTAGAGGGAAAATACAGAAAATACAGGAAGATGTAGGCTTCTGGATTCCCATATATGGAGCTTGAAGATGCCACTTTATTTCAACAACAAGAAAGGAAAGAAGACATAGGACAGACTTCTTGGGTCTTATAGAGAAGGTATCTATCTGGGTGAACCACTGCTTCCCAGAGGAAACAGGTAGGGCAGTGAAACAGAGATTCGGGGGGATATGGGGGCAAGAGGATCACAAAGGGACGTGACTATGGAAGCAGCAATTGCTTGGGACCTGAGCTGTACTGGATGAACTGTTGAAGATACATTGCATACACATGAATGTTTCAATTCCCAGAAACCAGCATAAGAACAGGTCTTCACAATTCTGTGCAACCTATAAACAAAAGTTAAATTAGATGCCACAAGCACTAGGGAAAAATTCTCAATGCTTCCAGCAAAAATGGCAGAAAAGGAGCCATTTTGGAAATGTCAGAATGCTCTGTTTTTCTTAACAAAGTCTTTCTAAAGGAGAAACTAGTTAACCAGAGACTCATCTGCTGGCATATCATGTCCTAACTGATGCCTCAATTCCATTCAGCGGTCCTACATAAGAGAAAAGAAAAAGCACATCTAAGCCGCTTAGAGCCATCCTATCTTTTACAAGAAGTCAAGAAGCTATCCATGATGTCTGTGAAGTTCTGTCTAAAGACCTGTTCTTAAGAAGAGACAGACTGTAGGCATGGGCAATGCTTTTTTTTCCCTCCTATATCTTGTATATCTTGTGCTGAGTATCAAGTTATCACATTGTAAAGAGACAAACAGCATCAAACAAGATTTAGCAAGGCTATTGAAATTATTAGTCTGGAAATTTAAATATATGGAAATTACGTTATAATCCAGAACAAGGAAGAACTTAGGGACAACACGTGCAGAGGTGATGACAAGCCTGAAGCATAACCAAAAAGTGATGCCTTTGATGGATCTGGGGAGAAACTTGTTTCCAGTCTATTACAAACTTGTCAAAGCAGAGGCGCAACATAGTGTGGAAAGGGTTCATTCCATCTTCTTCTTCTCGGTAACAGTCCATCCCTGAAGGAAGTCAGGGCAGAAGTTCTGAAGCAGAAGCCATGGAGGGATGATTCTTATTGATTTAATCCTCATGACTTAGACTGCTTTCTTATACAACCCAGGATCACCTGCCCTAAAAGGGCACCACGCACAGTGGGCTGAGCTTGCCCACCATCGATCATTAATCAAGGAAATGCCCATCAATTTGCATATAGACCAAATTATAAAGGCATTTCCTAGACTGAGAGTGCCTATTCCTGAATGACTCTAGCTTGTGTCAAGCTGACATAAAGTAATCAACACACCCACCCATGTGTATCAATTCAAATGGCAGTAAATCAAATATAAAAGACAAATTCTGAAAGAAGCCAGAGGGATCCTATCTGTGGGACAAAGTATTACGTCAACCTTACCTCAGAAATCATGGAATACAGGATGGAACAATGCATGTAAAGGCTTTCTTTAGCAAAAACTAAGCAATTTGCAAGCTTAAAATTCTATAACATGAATTTTTTTTAAGGAATTAAAACTTTCCCAAACAGGTATTAACTGTTGAAAAAAGGCCTGCATAATAGTAAGAGTTTTGGAGACAGAAAATTATAGAGGTTCAAACCTGAACTCCCTGAAGGAAGGGAACGTGCCAGAGAAGGAATAACTGAAGGTGAAATATAATCTTTTTCTCTTCTTGTTCTTTAATTGATCTAACAGTTCAGAGACTAAAATCAGAAGCTAGATTTTTGAAATGATCAATAATATTGATAAAGTTCTAGCCAGACAAATTAAGGGGGGAAAAAACACATGCTGCTACTGTTTTAAAAAAACGAAAGAGGGAACAAGCTTTGGAGTCCATGAATATATCACGTGCTACAACTGAGTGCTGTGCATAAATGCGCACTTACAGATTTGACAACCCACATGAAATGGACCAATTCCTCCAAATACACCCTGCCAAAAACTGCTATGAACAAACAGATTATTTTAACAGCCCGGCAGCTATTAAAGAAGTCAGATCAACTAGTAATAGCCTCCAGAAAGCACCAGCTCCAAATGGGTTTGTTGGTGAACATTTATACCAAGTACTAAAGGAAGAAATTAAGCTACTTCTCCACCAGTGCCAGCAAATAGAGCACAGAAACTTCTTCCTACCACATACGACACTTATTTAGTCTAACACCAAACCAAACACAGATTGCAACATGTAAAACTGAGACAAGTATCATGCACAGTCATAACCACAAAAGGTCCTCAGTGACAAATTATCAAGTCAAGCCCAGCAGTGTATAAAAAGAATTGTACACAATGAACAAGTGGTATGTATTCTAAATTTGCAAGGCTACTTCAGCATTTGAAAAATAGTCAATTAATTCCATATATCAACATTGCAAAAGGGAAAAACTACATGATTATATCAGTAGGAAATATACTTGATAAAAGTCTAATAGCCATTCCTGGTTTAAAAAAAAAAGTTCCAAGTAAATTAGGAAAACAAGGGGCATTCTGCAGCTTAATAATTATCTATCAAAACCTTACAACAACATGATTTACAGTTAGAAACTATTGACTTCTCTCCTAAGACCAGAAACAAGACAAGGAAGTCTTTTGTCATTGCCTTTTAATATGTACTAACATATACAGTCATCAAAGAAAAGGGAAAAAGTGGGATAGCGGTTTGTACAGAAAGAACAAAGACACCACTGTTTACAGATGACATGTTTGTCTATGTAAAAATTCTAAAAGAGCTGACAGCAAACAAAACCATTTGAATACAGCAAGTTGCAGTCAGATTATTGGATTCAAGGCTAATAGAATCAAAGTCAATGACTCTCCTACATATTATCAATGAGCAAAAGTATCTTTTATTGTTTTGCTCCTATGAGGTATTGAATTTAGGTAAAAGTCTAGAAAATATTAGTAAGATATTTTATGAGAATGACTACAAAACTCTGATGAACATCAAAGAACTAAATCAGTGGAGAGAAGGAATTCATATTCACAGATAGGAAACTAGTATTGACAAAATATAATTTCTAATAAACTTCATCTGTGAGTTTGTAATCCATGAGACCTATTGAAAGTTGATCAAGACCCTCTGTGAATACTGAAAAACTGATTGTAAAGTGTCTATGGAGAGGGAAAAGGCCCAGAACAAACAGCACAATATAGACAAAGAGTAGAAGCTAGAGGACTTGCATGCACTATTCAAGGTCAAAACAATAGATACATTCAGTAATCAACACTGCATGGGATCAGCGAAGGGATAGAAAATTCATTCAGAGGATCAGAGTAGAAAGCCCAGGAGCAGACTCATGCAACACTAGTCATCTGAGCACTGATAAGGAGCACAACCTTTGCAACAAGTGGTTCTGGAATAAGTAAGAGAGCCGCAAACAAGATAAATTAATCTAGACAGATGCCTCGTGCTTTCCATAAAACTAACTCAAAATGGATCACAGCACAAGATGTGGAATGCAAAAACTAAAAAGCCCCTAGCAAACAATGTTAGAGAAAACCTGGATGGCCTTGGGTTGGCAATGGATCCAACATACCGTATCAAAGGTACAGCCCTGGAAGGAAATAACCACTCCTCTTAATGTCATCCAAACGAAAACATCTCTTATGCGAAGTGCAATGTAAGCAATGTCGAGGAACAGGAAGCAAGCCATAAACTAAAGAAAACATTCACAAAGTCATATCTGATGAAGGATTGCTATCCAAAACACTGAAAGCATTTCCAAAACCCAATGCAAAAGGAAGTCACTCAATGTGAAAATTGGTCAATAATTTGAACAGATCTCATCAAAAAGGACACCTAGATGGATGTGTAGAAGATTTTCTTCACCACATATCAAGGACATGGGCATTAAACAATGAGATATCTGTTCACAGCTATTTCTATAACCAAATACACAGTGATGAGAAGACAAAGTACTATCAAAAATATGGCATTCTCATCTCTGGAAGGGATGACAAATGGAAATGCCACTTTGGAAAGCAGTTTGGCATTCAAAACTAAACATACTCTTATCAAACAAGCCACCAATAGTGCTCCTTGGTACTTACTCAAAGACTTAACAAAACTTGTATCTACAAAATCTTGTACATAGATATTTTTATTGGCTTTATTCATATTTATCAAAACTTGAAAGAAATCAGTATGTTCTTTCACAGGTGAATGAATAAGTAAAATTGTGATCTATGCGGACAAGGGAATATTAGTCAGCCTGAGAAGGAACGAGCTATCAAAATATGTAAAGGTTGGAAGAAGTTTAAATGCACATTACTAGGTGAGAGTAGACAACCCATAAAGCTTCCTATTGTATAACTCTAGCTGTGCAACATTCTGGCAAAAACAAAATTATGAAAACAGCAAAAATATCTTTTTTACTGGGTGTTGAGAGCCAGGAACAAGATGGCTAAATATGGCACTAAGTCTTTATTTTGCATGTTTGTGTGTGTGTGTGCATGTTTTATACGTGTGCTCTCATGCCTGTATATACCATAATACAGGAGTGCAGGTCAGAAGATAACATTTAGAAGTCAGGCCATCAGATTTAGTGGTAGCACCTTTACATGTTCAGCCATCTCACCACTCAACACGGGCATGTTAGAGCAGTGGGTGCATTCTGCATGGTACTCTAATGGTAGATACATGCCCTCATGTATTCATTCAAACCAAGTGAATAAATAACACCAAAGTGAATCCCAGTGGGAACTCTGGGTGATTATGACAGGCCAGTACAATCTCATCATTCTTAAAATGTCTATATTCTTGTGGGGTTGCTGAATATATGGGAGGTAGTGGGTATGTGGCAGCCAGCCACTATAGATGTGACTAGTCTGAACTGATATGTGCTGTGGCAAAACACGTTACTCTAATACCTCACTGAGAAAGAAAATAATCTACACCATTCATAATTATGTTAATTAGATGATGCAAAAATACTTTAGTATAGGCTAAATTAAAATGTTCTTATTTTCTCACCTTTTTAATATTACAAATGTTACAGCTATGTAAGCACGCCTGGGTCTTGTGTGATCACTCTTCCCACACTGCTAGCTACATGCTCCATCCTCAGCATTGTGGTCGGGTTCAGGATGCAGAAGAAAGCATGCGTTTATGGACAGAAGATTCCAGAGAGATAGACATGAAAGAAAGAGAGTAGAGGTACTACACCATGAGTGATCATCCTTCTGCAAGGCCTGGTGAGAAAAACAGCCTGAGCAGAGCAGAAGTGCACACACTTGTGAAAGGCAGGGACCTGGATGCAGAGCACAGTGATGCCCTGCAGTCACTCAGGCAGGGGAAGCTGGAGGCAAGGATCCTGCCCTAGTGGGAACACTGGATAAGGAGGCACTGTAGCCATTTTCTCACATCAAAAAGTAGAAAACAGGTCTGGGGGAAGCTTGAGGATACAGGTATGATGGCCAGAGCCCAACTGCAAAACCTGGGTATCATGTTGCCTGTTTTGAACTCCCTGAGGAACAACACCCAAAATTGGTCTATGGCCTACACACACACACACACACACACACACACACACACACACACACACACACNAAAACCTGGGTATCATGTTGCCTGTTTTGAACTCCCTGAGGAACAACACCCAAAGTTGGTCTATGGCCTACACACACACACACACACACACGTTCACATACATGCATATCCCCGCAACTAAAGAGAAAGAGTCACATTAAAGCTATCATTTACCTGTGAAATGATGCAGTTTTGTCTGAGTGCAATAGTGCTGGGGGATGGAAAACCTAATGAAGGTGTAGCAACAATCAATTTTGTGAGCTGCACTCACCGTTGTAACCTTAGCCCGGCACTGAATGGTTGTTAGGAGAGCATCATTCTTAGAGCCAAGAGACTGCAGAAGTGAGGCAGTACCCAGCCCCCTGCTTTGCGCCCCCCAGAAAGGTGCCTTCTTGGATAAAAGACTGCATACGATGACAAAGTGGACTATCTCCTCACAGAGCACTCTAGGAAATGGCAGAATCATTGAAGGTAGCTCCATAATTAAGGGCCATTGCTAGGAGCCACCTCCTGTGGCTTTGGCTGCTAGAGGCATTTGGTTTGCTTCATGCAGACAGAGGATAAAACTTATGGAAGAGATCTCCCATAGGCAAGGAAAAAATGTGAACAGCCTGGGGTACTTCCTGGCTTTTGTTAACTGCTGTGTGAAAGAAAAGACTATATATAGATTTTTTCATTCCTCTTTCTGTAATTTTAATGATACCCAAAGTCGAAGTATAAAGATTTAAATTTTCAAATCCGAAAAATAACATTTAATTTGTAAAGAAATGGAAATGCAATTTTTTTCACTTCAGGGTAAATATCACTGTGCTGATCTGCAAAATGATGTGATTCTGGAGTTGAATAATCACAATAAATGCAAAAACCCACCAATCCCTCTTGGCACATTTGCATTCAATATTCTCCCATGATCCCCTGTTGGCTACAAGAGATATATTTGAGAACCAAGAGGTGAAAACACCAACAGGATAGAGGTATTAAAATGCTGTGTGTCCTGGGCAGTAATCGAATAAGTAACTTCTCCTGAGTCCTTAAAACATGACACTAGCTCTCACATAGGCTGTCAGATTGAGTGCAGTAGCAACTAACTCTTACTACCTAGATAAACTCTTAGTATAGAAGAGAATACATTGTACATCTTTGAAACTGCCCAAAATAAGAGGGCAGATCATGGCATGACCAGGAAAACAATTAAAAGATGCAATGAAAGTCAGGTTCCATGGATCATTTCTTCCCATGTTTGCTGTTAGCAACCTTAAATGGGCTGCAGCAGGGCAAGAGGCTTTTTAATGAGTGGGAAAAAGAGCATCCCTGAAATTCTTCTAATCAAAGCACTGGGTCGCTCTGAAGATTTACAAGTTCCAACTGTGCTATTACGATTCTCAGTTTCAACCAAGAAATTAGGGAGAGTGTGATACAAGCAACACTGATCAAGAGTCATGTGACCAACTGTGGCCATAGCCACCAGGAAAGACACTTCCATGATATTCTTAAAGAAAAGGTGTCAACAGAGGAACTAACAGTTATGTGTTTGTTTTCAAGTTCTGCAGATTAAATAGAGATACATGTCTCTGTCTTTATCTTGAGCACAATGCTCCACAGACAGTGATGTTATTTATTAAGATGTCTTGCAGTCTTTTGGTTCCTTGTAGGTAAATATTTAGATAATACTGCTCCCAAAAAGACTAGGGTGAGGCATGAGTGAGACCAAACTTTTTAGTCATAGTAGGTCTTCATAAGAATTACTATCATATTGGGACTAGGGAGATGGTTCATTGGTGTCTTCTTTATGCCAGCATGAGGACGTTGGTTTAAGTCCTGGCGCCAATGGTACAAAAATGAGGTAACTATATGTCCCTGTGGTCTCAGCATGTGGAACACAGAGACAGGAAGATCTCTAGGGCTTGCTGGCCAGCCAATCTATCTAGACCAGCTCCAGGTTTAGTGAGAGACATATCTCAAAGATGGAGAGGGACTGAGGAAGAGATCCTGATGTCACCCTCTGATCTCCTCACGCTCACAATCTGAAGAGTACATACTTTCAACCTACAAATCACTAGCAACACCTACACAAACTTAGAACATTGGTTTTGTCTTCAACACAATTGCCTTAGGACTTCCTTTCTGTAACCTCTTTCAAAATAATCCATGAGTAACCATGGAGACAAGACTGAAAAGAGCTATTGACCCTTTTCAAATAAACAAAGATTATATTAAAATGAGTCAAACCTGTTCTGCCAAGTTCAGACTTAGTAAAAATCTGGGCCAGGAACTGAACACCATCCGTCATGAGCCTCCATAGCTCTGTCCCTCCCCCAACCCCGTTTCAGCACACATTCCCACACCATGTCACTGCTCCGTTCCTCCACATGCCTCAACATACCTCTGGACTCCACATTCCCTACCACAGCCTCATCTCGCCCCACAGCTTATCACAGCCTGGTCCATTTCCATCTCTCTAAAATTCATGTCATTTTCCCTAGCTGCATAGTTCATAATCAACATGAAGTGTTTTGAAAAGTAAGTCAAGCTTGCAGCATTTCCACCACTAAGTCAGTTATCAGCACATGAATCTGTTGAGTAACTTTGTCATTTTATGATTACATCTCTGAAAGCAAACGCCATGCTGAAGCCATGCTGGGGCCAACTTAAATTATATGCTTGAAAGATGCTGGAAGATGTGGTAGCAGTGTTGTCTTATCTTCTGCCACTCCATGCAATGCCAATTCAACAAATGACAGCAAAAACGGAAAGATGTTTCGGTGTGTTTTGTTGTAAGACTCTTTTAAGTGATGAGAGAAGAAGAAATGGCCTGGTTTCAGGTCCTATCCAGCATAGTTCCACGTAGGAAAACTTCTCCATGGGTTCTCTTCCTACAGGGAGAAAGGACAGACTAAATTCCCATTTTCTGTAGGTAACCCCTGCTGTCTTTTAGAGTTATCTGTGAGGAGCCCAAACTATCACATTGCCAGACCATGGCCAATCTTGTCTCTAAGAGTAATCCGTCTAATTTGTTCTAAGAGATGACTGAATAACACAGTCAGGAACCCTAGCTTCTCTGTGTCTCAGGATGAGTTTGTTGAACTTTTTTGGGAAGGAGGTATGGAGTTGCTTATGAAAATAAGTTTGTTCAAATATTTGCGTATTCTGGAAATTATAGGTATTAATTTAATACTCTTCATGCGAGGAAGAACAACATCTTAATGGGGATTATCTACCTTACATCAGAAATTATGCCAGCTGTGTAAACATTTATTCCCACTCGGCTTCACAATGGCACATTCCAATTTGATATGTGAGGCAGCAGGGCCCAGAAAGAATGGTAATTTATTCACTGGCCTATTGGAAGCACATGACAGGCCTGAACTTTGTGCAGAGGTACTTTGCAGGAAGTACACACCAGGGAGAAGAGAGTAGAAAAAGATCAATGCTTGGTTTCTTACTTTGTCATTTGGTTTCATAGTGGTACAATAAAAACTTCATTATCTTTCTTAAAAATAACCAGATCAGACCTGGACGCATCTTTGCAGACAGCAAACATGCTAAAAGACCAAGGAACTTTTCTCTACACTATAAGATCCTTGATTAGTTTGGCAAACAAAGTGCCCTTCTGTACACCAGTATGTTTTTACAAGCATAACACTTCATGCATCTTCCATACCATCTTAGAGAAGTCAGCTTTAAATGGTGACACATAATTTATACAATTACTCTTTTGCAAGTAACAGTGGATCTTATAATCTTCCTTGGGAGGAAATGAGAAGATACTTTGGAGATGGAAGCAAGCTTCTGACAGAAGCAGTTAGCATGCCTCCCTACTTCTTACTTATGCTGTTGCCTCTCTTTATCTTCAGGGCAACAGCTGGCTGCAGGCAAACACTGCTCATGGTCACTAAATTCCTTCATTATGTTCTGAACTATCATTTACCATTCTGTCACAGATGTATAAATCTTTCCATTTTTTGCACAAATTAAGAAAACATCTTGTGATTGGACTGAGGAATTTTCTAAGTCTTGGGCTTAAGGGGAGCTTTCCAGAAAAAATCTTGAAGAAAATGTTGGTAGTTCAACCAATGCCCACTTCTTTGCTTTCAGGCTCCTTCTCTTTATTTTTACAAGATGGGCATTAACTTCTACTAATAGGTAGACTAATTCTTTGCCAAAATGATATCACATATTTGTAGTTAATAGATTCATTTAATCTCAAATGTGCAATAACAGATTTAGTTCATAGCAAGTTAGCGTGTTTTTACTTTTGTCTATGCGAACACCACTACTTCAAGATTAACATTTAATCATCTCATTGCTTGTCACAGTAGATCAATATGATATATACTAGAGATGTCATATTATAGAAAGGAGGAAATGGACACACAACAGATGCATGTCAATATGAATGTAAAATTTATATCCAAGCAATCTAGTACATGTACCTATGTTCATAAAGACAACAACATATTGCCACCAACATTGTGTAATTTGCTCATACATAAAGCATTTGTCAAAATACATTTGGGAAAAGTGAAGCTCTGCCTCCTTGGTTGATTGGAGAGCTACTGGAGTTAAGGTACGAAAAAGCGAGACGGCAGTGACACCCATTAATGGTGGGGTTATAATTCATTTCTATTATTATTTGTTCATATTACTTACGTTATTTTAAGTATGTTTTCTGCTTCTTCACAAAGAATACGTCACTTGTATAATTCAAACAGTAAAATAGAAAAGAATTACTGGCAGAACCCTCTAATAGCATTGCCAGCTAGAAGATGAGTTATCATGAAACCATGACTCTCTTCTAAATGAACTAGCATCCACCTAGTCCATTTGCCTAGCACCCTGAACACTGAGGCAACTTGTTCTTCCATCAGCACTCAGTTAATTTATTATTCAATGCAACACCAGAAAGAGAGGAAATCTGAGAGCCAGTGCTCTCTGAGTGGACAATGGACACTAACTTCTTAAACAGACTATGTTGTCTCTTGGGGAAGATTCCTTGCTGTCTGAGGCACTCATCTCACTGCCTCCATGGAGACTCCTGCTGGTCCAGGCTAGAGCTGCCACATGACAGGGAAACCCAGAGAACAAAGGGAGTGCTTCCTCAGAGGAGAATAACTCTTATAATGATGACAGCAGAATTAGAAAGGCAGTGATATTCTTCACTTAGCATGTTCTATAAAGTCCTCAAAAGCATTTTGTTTAGTTGACCATAGTATAACATTGGAAAAAAAAACTCAGATGGTTCTTAAAATATAAAAGTATAAACATATACATTTATAAAAAGAGCTCAAATGGAGTTACCCTATAGCAGGGAAACAATTCCACTGCTAGACCCCACAGGCTAACAATAAAAATTACAAATAACAATTAAAAAATACCAGTGTCAGCAATGGGTTACTTCTATTGGCATCATTGTCCAGCGAGGTCTCATAGATCCACAGTGTTGCAGGCTACCGCCACTGCTCTTCATCATTGTGATGGCTAATTCTTGTTGTCAACTTGACTACATCTGTAATCAATGAAAACCCAAGCAGCTGGCTGTATCTATGATAGGTTTTGTTGAATAAGAAACTGGAAATGGGAAGATAAACCCTAAATACTGGTACTTCGGGTACCAGTTCACAGAAATGGACATGGAAGAAGGAAGCGCAGAGTTATAATGAGTCTTCTCACTTCAAATGATTTCCTCAACACAATCTTTCATAGATGTGCTGCTTGGTGTCTTGATTTGGTCTAATAGTTCCTCACCATGACCCGATTCCTCTACTTAGGAATAGTAATGCATATTCTATGCTATTGTATTGTTTGCAAGTAAGTAATTTGTCTTCAATCTTATGGGGCAATAAAGCAAATGTGATTAGATGTAATGCACGACATTCTCAGAAACTAATAAAAAGGTATTTTTTTAAAAAATGTAGATGTAAAATAGAGAAGGTAGTTCAGAAGGGCAAAGCAAGCAGCTGAGTTATACTATTCTCAAAAGCAAGGCATAGCTTCCCTCTTAGCAGAATTTAGTAGCCAAGGGAGGAACGGCCCTCCTTCCTCCCTTCTGTCAGGAGATGCTACCCTTGGCCAGTGATCACAAGCAATGCTAAGGCTCCTTCTTGTAGCACAGGAGTCCTGGAAGGACGTGTAGCTAAGCAGCTGAAGTCACACTGTTGTTCCACAGATGCTTTTCTGCTCTGACAGTTTGAATGGGAATGCCCCAAAGGTTTATGTTTGAGTCCTTGGTCCCCAGTCATAACTGCTTGGGACAGATTGGCAGGTGTGGCAGTTTTGGAGACGTGCCATGGGGGACAGGCTTGGAGGTTTCAAAAGACTCATGCCATTGCCAATATATCCTCTGTGTCCTGCTTGAGCGATGTCAGCTCTCACATGTTCCTGCTGCTTTGCCTTTGCTCTGCCATCACGGGTTTTAACCCCCAAACAGTAAACACTTTCTTTTTATAAATTGCTTCGGTCATGGTGTTTTGTCACAGTAATAGAAAAGTAACTAAGACATAAGCTTTTGATGTCACCAGGCTGTCCCATGGGCAATACAAATGGCAATTACCTAGCAATACCACAAAAATCCATCTACTGACTCTTTAGCAACTCAAAGAGGATAGGTACGGAGGAAGGTTAACCCTACAGTCTAAGCTACTGGGCTAATTTTTACAGCACACAGAAATTGTCTCTAGGTACCACTTTAAAGAATTAGATCCTATTTGTTTAGAGTAGTGGTTCTCAACCTTTGTAATGCTGTGACCCTCCAATACAGTTCCTCATATGGAGCTGATCCCCATATGAGGAACATAAAACTATTCTGTTGCCACTTCATGACTGTAATTTTGCTTCTGTTATGAATCACAGTATAAATATTTGATATATAAGATATCTGATGTCTGACCCCCAAACAGATCTCAACCCACAGGTTGAGAACCACTGGGTCTAGACAGTGTGTGGGAGACTTGAATTAATATTCATAAGAAGCCCAGAGGACTCTTTTTAGTCTGGATCACAGAATTATATGAAAAATTGGTGTGTTGTGAAATAATACTTTTGTACAATGTGAAGATGTGTCTCTCAGATTGGTTTAATAAATGCTGAATAGTCAATAGCTGGGTATAGCTTTCAGGTCCTAGAGGATGCTGGGAAGAAGAAGGATAGAGTCACAAGGGAACACAGAGGAAGCATGACATATAGGAGATCAGGTAAAAAGCCATGAGATGTGGCAGCACATAGATTAATAAAATGGGTTAATTTAAGTTATGTGAGCTAGCTAAGAAAAAGCCTAAGCTATTGGTGAGATTTTATAATTAATAAGTCTCCATGTCATGATTTGGGAGCTGGCTGGTGAAACAGAGAAAGACTTTGGCAAATGGCACTGAACATCTGGGCATGCATTTCCACATAAGATCTGAGAAAGCTTTAAAAATGGCTTTTAATTCCCCAAAACAGAATCAGATGCATCTTCCTAGCCCACAGACTCTCATGCAGGTCGTGGGTACATAGATATGGCCCCCAGCCACTGCCTGTGGGTTTAAGCCACCTGACTATTATGGGCTAAGCCACACATGGTTTAAAGTTTTGCTCGTGCAGACAGAAAAGATTACAGATACGAAGTAAAGCAGGCACAGATGAGAAAATCCTCTAATCAGGTTAAAATGTGTTTAACAATGTGGGTAGGCTTAAGAAACAAAAGGTATAGAAAGTCATAAACAGGTTTAAAATAATAAAAAAGTATTTAAAGAGAAATAATAATAATAACATTAAAAGAATAAGCCACATAGAACTGGGAAATACACGGGGAGTGAGTCTGGATTTTGTATGGTATTGTATTGACTTTAAAATTTTTTATTATTGATGAGCAAATAATAGCTGCTGAGAGATATTGGATTATAAAAGTACTAAAATAAACCAACCTATATATTTTTTAAAGCGTCTTAACTTCAAAATGGAAGTAGCAAAAATATGTTACATTGGGGAAGAGGTTATGTTTTTGTTTCCAAAGAAAACAAAGGTTGTGGATTCATTCAAGGTTGAAAGAGATCAGATTTGATTAAGGGAGATCTCATGAAAATACTGACTATAGACATAAATAAATAAATAAATCTAAAAAAACTATAAAATAGGTAAAACATAAAACAAAAAAATCATCTTTAACTGACTTGCGATCACTGCACATTCCATACTTGTGTTAAGACAGGTATGTGTGCTACCTCTGAAAGTTTGTGGGTTCTTAGAACAAGGGGACCAGACACCAATGAATACAGGTAGTCCTGGTTATCCAGCCCGTCATACTACCTCTGTTGCAGTTTTCTCAAAATTCTGCATCTGGAATAGATTCAGGGATGCTGACAGTGATACTCCAACCTCACAGACTATTTCAGCCAGGACTTGACCATTATCCTAATTTTTCCAGGGTACCCCAAAGATTCCAGCACCCCCAGACAAATAGGAAGCAGTGTAGAGAACACAATACCCATATTCCCAATAGATGGGGTGGGTAGGTTTTGGTCATTCTGTAGGTTATGGATTCTTGGCATCATTTAGGAGGGTTGGTTATAAGTTGATACTTGTCATGGTAAAAAAAAAAATCCTGAACAAAGGGGATTAGATCCAAGAATCTATTTCTGAAGAGAAAATGGGGAATATAATATAGAAAAGATGGAAAATCTACTTTTCAACAATCCCTAACATCAAATATTTTACAGTAGTATGAAATTTTGTTTATTTAAAAGTATTTTGGTTATAGTGCAATATGTGTTTCTATTCTTGTTTAAGGTATTGTTACCTATGAAACTCATTTAAAAGTGTAATGTTAAGTTCTATTTCTTGAAAGCTATTTAAGACAGTAAATGCATCTTAATAGTCATCTACAACAATCAAACTTTTAGTCATAGTAGGTATGTTTTCAAGGTCATACAAAGATATATTTTAGATAGATAGATGTTCTTCAAATACTTCAAAGACCTACAGAATGTTACATTTAAAATATTTTGTTAATATGTGGCTTTTCTTGACAATGAGACATATCTGTTCCTGACAGCACCAATTTACTTCAAAAAAGATGATGGATATCAAAGAAACTCCATATAGAGTTTGCCTGCATTGTTGCAAAGCTAGCCATTTGAGCAAGAAACTACTTTTGTCTTGACTGTTGGCAATATGCTGCACAAACTGGACAGGAGGGACAGAGAAACATGAAACCATAAAAGTCTATTTAACTATTTATTAAGGGTAACAATGGAAAAACAAGTTCATGAATACAGAATACACTGCTACAGATGCAGCCATTGCTGTCCTGTCATTCCCAAGTTTTTCTCCCAAAGGCAATGAGGACAAACCCTATAGCTTGCTTAGGCTCCAACCACCCAAGAAAGCATATCCAACCTCACTCTGCATGGCATGCCTATCCATGTATCTGTCTCTCTCACCCACCCGCTGCCGTCACATGGAGACCTGGAGA
>LOEQ01007318.1:12262-22959 GCA_001685075.1 Bramus lutescens | reverse complement strand
CACAGCAAACTGCCAAGGAGCTTGCAGCAAATTCATTTCAGTGACCCTTCTCCTCTGTTTTATCTGGCCATGTCTCTGGAGAAAACCATGCCTATGGCAAGCCACCCCAAAAGTCCTTGGTAAATGGACTGAGTTCCCACAACATTTGTCCTTTCTCTTCTAATTAAGAAGGTTCTCATCCTAACATAAATTACATACAATATGTCATAATCAAGTAAAAGATGAGGATAAACATCAAGCATCTCATAGATTCTAATAGAAACTTATATTTTCAAAATTCCCATAGGCACATTTTGGACTGGGGTTAAGACAATGGGTAAACCTCCTTCTGACAAATGACTGTTATTTATTTACAATGGCTCAAATTGGTAACTAGTCTGACTCCCCCCAGCACTGTATTAAAATGGAATAACCTCCACATTCTGTGTAGCTTGTATTATATGTAGCTACCCAAGGATGCTGGCCAGGCAAACAATGAGGCAAGTGTGATAAGTCAGTGCTGGTTGCTGGCAAAGCAATTTTCACATCACAAAAGTACATGAACCTAATGTGTACCCTCTAGGGCAAATGGTTAGGAGTGTTCTGACTGGCCCTTCCTGGAATCCTGGAAATGATGTTATCAATACTGAGTCTAAATTTCTATCATGACTGACAACACTCAGGGGGTGGGGTTAGAGGGTTGGCTTTCTTAGAGCCAACACACTCTCCAAGTTTAACAATTCCTTATTCACTCAATAAATACTGAAAGTGTATCCCACGTAATTAAATTCAATTCAACTTGAAGATTCCACCCTTACATGGTATAGCATTTAAAGGGTGGAGAGAAAACAATCAAAAGAATTAACATAAGAAAAAAGCAAAGCAATAAAAAGGTGGTGTGCAGGATACAATTTTTAGATTAATTGGTCTAAAAGAACGTCATGGAAAAGTGTGGAGTTTAGGCAATACTGAAGAAAGAAGGAAACCACATGGTAGTCATGTGGAGGAACTTTCTAGAAACTGAGGTTGCAAGTACAAAGGGATCATGAGAGAGCTAGAAATCAGCAACCGAATGAGTGGCTGCATGTAAAGACATCTACCTGGAAAATAGAAGCAATGCTGAGACCAGCAAGCATCATTGAGAAGGATGTTTCCCTCCCATTTGCAGTTGCCTTGACCTCTGCAGAACAAGGCTGTGTTCAGGCTTCTGTGGGCATAACTTTGAGGTTTGCTTTGGTTCTGTCCTGCCTGCTTCCCGCCAAAAAATGAAATTTCTGTGCCTGAAGAAATAAGGTGAACAGCATCAGTTTGTGTTCTATACTTATAGAACAGCTTAGACACAGAACCAGCTTAATTTTTACAGTAGGTGCCTCATCATGAATGCCTCTGGCAAACTCAACCCATTACGCCCACGTTTTCTGTGACTGGTGACAAGGTACCATTTAGTGGCTCCAAGTGGCACATGTGTCTCACGCAGTTCTGTAGGTCAGAAGTCTGAGGTGTCTCCATTCTAAACTCACACTCCATCAGAAGGGACAGATTCTTTCTCACGTACCCTGGGCATAGCGCCTCTGCTTTTTCCCGGGTCTAGGGACCAGACACCGGTCCTTCTTTACTAATCCTTACCTTCCATCTCCATAGCTAGCAGAGCTAAACGGAATATTTCTCATACCCCAGCAGCCAGACCTCGCTCTGTATTCACATCTCTAGCTCTGTCTTTCTTTTTGCCTTTTAAGGACCTTCCTGATTACATTGTCCCCAACCAATAATCCTCTGAGTCTTAATTTAATCTCAGCTGCCATGCCACCTTTACCATGCAGATGACGGGCTCGCAGTTCCCGGAAATTAAGATCTGGATGGAGTTGGGAGCCATTGCTACAATGGGCATGTTTTTTTTCCTCCCCATTTCCCCATTTTTAGCAGATGATCAAAATTTCATAAGAAAGGCTTGCTTTAGACATGTAAAGCCAGCAAGAAACACAAACACTTTTTACATATTGGGGATACTGAAACTGAAACAATTTTGGGGCTACCAGTTACCCTAAAAGGGCAACATAAGATTACAGGATAATAAAAGCAACAGAAATATTAAAGAAGCTGAGTCTGCATAGCCTCCTGGGTGTATTTTTAATAATGTATAAATTATGACAAATGAATAATTCACTCTAAGACTTGGTTTCTCCACATCCATATTTCAAGGTTATGTGAGTAGTTAGGAGGATGGTATCATATGCACACATTAAACATCTGGTACCATCACTGGAATTTGGGTTCTTGTGAAATCACTGATAGTTTTCTCTTATTTGTTTCCTACTCTCTTAATTTAGTACCTGAATAAGAGCCAAGATTTAAAAAAAAAATCTCTTCTGTATGAAGCAGCTTTAGCTATAGCCGATTTCTCTTCTTTAGAATCTGGGGGAGTATTGAACTCACTACATTAATGAAATCCACCCATATACCAAGTCAGTAGTTATGGAAAAACCCTGCATCTCTCTTTGAGAGAAATGCTCTGGGGTGGTTGCTCCTGCCCCTCACTCCCCAACAGCTGCTACTGAAAGGTAGGGGCACCTGGCACAGAACGGCAATGAAGGGCACAAATCAGGTGAGCAGTCATTTTTAAGGTTAGAACGCTCTCAGGGCAAGGCATCATCTGCCTGCTTACCTTTAGAGCCACCTGCCTCTGTGGGAAAGGCCTGGGTGGGAAGAACAATAGCTACCTGTTTTGTTTCTGGTAAATCCTGAGTTGTCCTTCATGCCCAAGTTAAGCCCCTTGGTAGCCCACATTAGACAATTAGTTTCTGTAATACCTGACATCCAGATAGTTTGGATGCCATGAGCCAGCTCCCTCCAGGGCTATACCTAGACTCATGCTAACATTTAGGTTATAAGAGGCCTAGGTATTCTACTTATATGATTTTATTTATGCTGCCTTTTGCTGGTATAAGTCGTTGAATGTTGGTGTGATCACTGAGTGCATGCAAGTGAAGGCTGAGAAAGAAAGGATGATTTGTCCCAAGACAATGAGAGTTTTGTTCTGGTTGATTCCAAATTTATTTCTCTCTGACCCAATGCCTAGGGTCCTCTTCCCCGCAAATCAAAATAGGTCCATTTCTTGAGGAAGTCGGGGCTATCTTCCAACTCTGTAGAAGAAATGTTAGCATCAATACCATACGGTAAGCTTCCATAGGTGGACTTAGACAATGGTCAGGGCAGTCAGAGACAATACTGTGTCTAATACATAGCACCCTGGACTGAGCTTATACCTACATTATGTAACAAGCTATGTCAAGCTAAGTCTAGCTTTAAAGGACGTCACAGAGGCAAATAGGTGGCAAAGGGAAAAATTGGTTACCGGGGTTGAAGGCTGAATAAACTTAGCCTTTGAGCCTTGCTAACAATGGATCAATAATGTCTCTTATCCCAGAACAAACTTGCAGGTGTCAGGGTGAAAGTCTCAAAGGAAATGATTCACCCTGTAGAATCTGCCTGTGTTGTAAAATGCCGCCTGGGTGCAGGAGGAGAGAAAGAACAGTTGTAGGGTACACATGCATGTATGGTTCACTTGCCCGGGTCATGTTCTGGTTTTGTCGTTGTTGTTCCTAGATGTCACCATTCCCTTCTTCACAGCCCCAGGACTGACCACTGTGCAGCACACATAGACAGCACCCTAGGAATGTTTTAACTTGAATATATTCTCCACGCTCCTGAAATAAACCAATGTCTCTCTCAGTTTTCCTTTCTCCTGATTTCTCAAGTGCACTAGGTTCACTTGGCACTACAGACTTTACAAGAGCAATTAGCCAGAATGAAATGCCTTAAAGACTGGAAAACAAACATTAGAATCCCTTGCTGGGGGGGCAACCTCTGAATTAGCACAGGCTAGCACTGCCTCTGAGCCACCACGTGGCTGGGGCTTGAATGGAAGAGAGCCAAGCTGTATGATCTGCTGATCCCATTAGTCTCCACGTTTGCTTAGATGAATCAGAATTTCCAAATTTTTGGAGGTTCCCTGACACGTGTCTAATAGCTACACATCAAGAATAAACACATGCTAATGTGTCCCTGACACAGCCGGGGCCATTAGCAGGGGAGGTTGACTCTGCTGTAGGACTGCTAAGGGCTCCTTCAAGGAGAAGTGATGAAATTGCCTTTAATAATTCTCCATGCTCAGTCTGAGCTACTTGTCGCACTGACCCATGTGTGCCTGTAATTTTCTACCAAGAGCCTACAGTTTTGTTACTGAGAGCTGGCTCCTGGGACACAGTTGCTGCAAAGGGACAGTTTTGATGGATGCAATTTGCTCAAGTGTGCTTAACAGATCCCATCCAGGCTAGTTTGTCATCAGCGGCAACAATACAAATATTTTGATTTATGTTGAGCTCATTAATTATTTCCTCACCAGTTCCTAATTTGGAAAAACTCCATGTGCGCTAAATTTATTTCTTTCTAATTTTCTATCTTCATGCAACTGAAAGCCCTCTTGGAGTCTTGGCTGAACCAACTGTTGTTTACTGGCCAATGCGGATAGGCTTACTCCCCCTTGCCAAAGGTAAATACCCAAAAGGGATCCAAAAATACATTGAATGAAAACTTGGATGAGCACCATTAGTGCTTTAATTTGAGTGAAAACAGTCTTCAAAGGTTATGTGCTGCGAGGGAGAGTTGGCTTATTAAGTAGGCTGGAAGCTGGTAAATAATTGAAGTTCTTCCAAGCTGCTCCGGTTATATCCTCACCTGGTTATTTGAAGCAGACCTGCATGGGGAAACAGAACAATCAGCTGGACCGCACCATGGTGTATCCGGCTTGTGTATTCCGTAAGGATCAGCTAATTTGCTTATGCGCTAGGTGTCATTGCAGCTAATCTGATCCCCTATGTCATCTGGCACTCCAGCCTCTGCCCACACTATCTTTTTCACCAATTTGCTCCACTCTTTGCCTCTGTTACTGCTTCTGCCAGTCTGACAGGACTTTGAGCATGCTGGGGACTAGCTGGTACTTTCAATGCTAAGTGAGGAATGAATACTCAGGACACCTCCGCCGTCACTCGGAGGTACAAATGAGACAAGGTAGGAAATGAAACAGAGTAATAAATAATTGATGTTAATATTGTCCTCATTGCTACACTCTTCACGAGAAGGAGAAGAGGCAATATGCCAGTAAGATGGCGAGGAGGCATAGACCATAGACCTAGCCAGGACAGCTGGTTATGGAGGAAGGCACTAAGACCACCCTGAGGCAGACCCAACACAGGGCGCGCACCCCGACTCTTGCCAGCTCTTCAGCCTGCTGGGGAGCAACGCAAAAGGAAAGCTGCTTGAGCCGCCCCTTGCCATGGCCGCTGTTTACCACTGTGCCCAGAGCAACACAGCCACTGTGAGGGTTGTGAGGGAGCGCTGGACGCTGCACCCAGTGGCTCCAAGTCAGTTCTTTAGTGGCACCAGTGTGAACTCCATAACCCCTTCTAATTCTGGCTCAAACAGTTCCTTCCTGCAGGTAGATTCACACAGCAAGCTGTCCTAAATGCTTCTGGTATTTTTAACTTCCCCTTTATTGATGTTTAGAATAAAAGTATACATTCCCAGCAAGAAGAAAAGGCAAACAAAAAGCCCTTTTCCCCTCCTTCTTACATTAAGCTAAGCAGTAGAAGTCATAAATAGCTTGTAGGGAAACACACGAGAGGACTCCAGGAGGCTAGGAGGCAGGCCAGGCTCTGAAGGCTTCTCCCCAGGGTCCCCCCTCCTGGAAGGCCCGACTCTTCTCCTGGTTCCCCTCGCTCCCAGCACTGGTTTACTTGTTAACTGCTCATTTTGAAAGTGAAATTGTTAGACTGTACATCAGATCATGTTGCTTCCCCCACGCAGAACCATGATGCTTCAACAGAAAACCAAGTTCTCGTCACCTCATCCGGCGTACTCTGACACTCCTTTAAACCTCAAAACTCAATAAATTCATTCTAGATGCCCTGACTTCACCTTCAGTTCCTCTGGCCATTTACGCCCTGTTCTAGAAGCTTGTAGCCTCTTGTACTTCACACGTGTGCCCTGTTCCTCTCAGTGTAGAACTTCTTCACTTCTTCCCGAATCCTTGCACTGACGACAAACATCACCCCCACAGACACTCCTCAGAGCTCCATGGAAAGGAGCCTTCTCTATCAGCCTCAGTGCCCTGTCTCACCGATGTCTAAACCTCTTGAGCGCTCATTGCAATGGCTGTTCATTTACTCTCACTTGTTTAGAAGTTGCTTGTGAGGAGGGGCCTAGGACTCCCTGCTAAATCGTCAGCACCCAGGCCAATGACTTAAGTTAAGTAGATGTGGATTCAGTATTTAATGACTAAAGAGATTAAATCTCTAGACTTTTCCATCTTATCCAGAACAGCACAACCTTTTATAGCTATATGTTATATGTTATAAACAGAAATATGTTTGGGGGACATGAATTAGATGTCAGGGGCCACACTGAAGGGAAACAAAGGAACAGATTATAGAAAAAAGATGATCCCGGATTAGATCTGTATCATTCATTTGCCTGGGGACAGTGACATCAAAGAGAGCTTCTGGAATCATTCAGGATATAAAATTGAGGAGTAAGAGGTGTTTATAGTTGGGCTTTATAAAACAATTGAGAAATAACAAACACATCTTGAACATTTAGGGTCTAAATATAACCAAGACAAACATATAATTTTAAAAATATTATTTATTCCTCCTTGGAGCAGCTGACTTGGCTACTATTCTCCTGCCCATTGCCACCAAAATCTACTCAGCAAACTGGCTGCAACAGGAAGTCCCTGAGTTCTGGGTGCCCTTGAGAAAAAAAAATACCTTCACTCTGATGATTCACTTTAAAAGTGGAGAGAAATTCTCAAAAATGGGCCTGAGAAATGTTTGGGGAAAGGCGAGAAGGGCTGTGTTGTAATTGCAGCCATTTTCTTTTCATAGACAAAAATGTAAAGATGACTTTCAGAATTCCACTTGCCTCTCTTCTTTCCCATCCAGCCACGTGCCTGNNNCAATTCCCTTTTCAACAGCCAGCCTTAAAGGGATGCAGGTGTTAGAGCACATTCATATGGAAAACACTTCTCCACCACACTCTTGAACTGTGTGGATATTTGTGGCAGAGTTAGCACATCCCCTCAGGAAATCTGTCTTTCCACTGCAAGTCTCCTACCTGATAACACTCCTATGTTATGGTTACACCTCCAAAGGAACCCCTGCTAGAACAACAGACTCACTTTTTTAGTTTTACACCTGTGTAAAATACATTCAGGCACAGAAATTGTTTCCCAGTGAGCATGCCTTTTTGCTTTATTTTCTGTCTCACCCGTACAGGTTCCAGTGAATGATAAAATGCGTGAAG
The DNA here is from genome assembly GCA_001685075.1 of Bramus lutescens. Lineage (NCBI taxonomy): Eukaryota > Metazoa > Chordata > Mammalia > Rodentia > Cricetidae > Bramus > Bramus lutescens. Next base: position 15,621 of record LOEQ01007318.1, on the reverse strand, counting down.
GCAAGGTGGTCCTCGGGACAAGATCTGCTGCATTCATAGCCACAGATTTTGTAGCTTTCATTTTCAGCAGGCTAGGATGCCATAAAGCAAACATCGATTAAAAGGAGGCAGTGGGATAGCAACCTTATTGCTAAAAGTAGCCATGCCTTAAAAAGGTCAGTGTAACTGCTGGACGAGCTTCTGTGCAGCTCTGAATGGCCTGTAGCTGTTGTGACATCTTTCAGCAGGCTCCAGGTAAACAATCCAGTAAGGAGGAAGAGGTGGGTGGTGTGGGGAGGACAGAGGTTGACTCAGAAACCTGAGTCCTTAATTAAACTGAAAACCAGATATGTGATTTTTCACCTCTAACAGATTAGCATGAACGGTTGATTAAATCAGGAAATTGACATCTGGATGTTTCAACAGATTTACCCTAGAGAAACCATGACTAAATTCTGACTCCTTTGAACCAGTGGGAGAGCACTGGGCCCCTTGTGGAGCAAGTATTAAGTACTTAGATTGGTGAATCTTTCAGCTAACATTGAAACAGATCTAAGAGCCCGAAAGCCTGAGAGAATTGGCTTAGCTAAATTCAACAGACAAAAAATAGCTTCACATGTAAGCACAGACACACACAACAATAACAACAACAACAACAAACATAAACCAGGATCGCTAGAACAATCCTGAATAATAAAAGAACTGCTGGACTCACCATGCCCAATTTTAAGTTGTACTACAGAGCAATAGTAATAAAAACAGCACAATACTGGCACAAAAACTGACTTCTTTATCAACTGAATTAAAGTGTAGTCCCAGACATAATCCACACATGTATAGACACCTAATTTTTAATAAAGAAGCATCTTTAACAATGGTGCTGATCAAATTGAATGGCTGCATGTAGAAGAATACAAATAGATCCATCCTTAGCACCCTGGACAAAAGTCAACGCCAAATGGATAAAAGACCCCAACATAAAACCAGATACACTGAACCTGATAGAATGGAAATTGGGAAATAGCTTTGAATTCATTAGCACAGGTACAAAGATCTACAATTAGCAAACATGACCTCACAAATCCAAAAAGCTTCTGCACAGCATCAACAGGAGAAACAGACAGCCTGCTGAATCAGGGAGAACTCGACATTCTTTAGAGGGTTAATATCCGAAATACATAAAGAATTATATACCAAGAAAGCAAATAACCCAATTTCAAAAATGGGGTACAGATCTAATGGAGGATTCTCAAGAGAGGAAACACAAATGGCTGAGAAACACTTGAGTTAATGTTTGAAATCATCAGACACCAGGGAAGTACAAATCAAAACTGCTTTGAGATTTTTCTGGATTATATCTTCCAGAAAGGCTAAAAAGCACAAGTGACAGCTTGTGCTGGTGAGAATGTGGAGTAAGGGGAACCCTCCTCCATTGCTGGTGGGAGTGCAAACTCATACATCCATTATGGAAATCAGTATGGTGATTCCTTAGGAAGATAGGCATCAATCTACCTCAAGATCTAGCTATGCTCCTCTTCAGCATTTACCCAAAGGATGCTTCAATCCATGACACCAGCACTTCCTCAAACATGTTCATTGATGCTCTCTCATAATAGGCAGAAATTGGAAATAACATAGATGCTCCTCAATGGATGAACTGGATAAAGAAAATGTGGAACATTTACAGAATGGAGCATTACCCAACTGATGAAAAATTTTAAAATCATGAAATTCCCAGGTAAATGATGGAACTAGAAAAAAAAAATCATTCAGAGTGAGGTATCTCACACACAGAAAGACAAATATGGTATGTATTCATTTAAATGGTGATATTAGTTGTCAAGTGAATCATAACCAAGCTACAATCTGTAGGTATAAGCTATGAGACTTGAAAGTGGCAGAAATAACTATCCCTTGGAAAGGGAAATTGCATAGATATGGATGGATAAAGACAGGTAGAGACTGGAACAAAAGGATGAAGTGGAAAGGGGGAAGGGAGAACAGGATGAGGAAGGGAATACAAGAAGAGACAGCTAAAATTAAGAGCCATTTGATGGTTAGCATGAAAACCTAATACAGTAAAAGCTTCCTAAAATATATACATATATGAAGGTGATTTAAGTAAAATCACCAAAATAATGGAAAACTAAAGCCCCAACTGCCCATCTCTTGTCACCAAATGAAGTTTTCAGTACCAGGACTGGGTTACATCTTTGGGAGTTGTTGACTAAAGGGTCTCATAGGAACTCCCAAACAGCCCAGGCTGTTGTCAAGACTACAGTCTGCTCTCCACAGACTGATGGCAAGGTCCCATTGCTGATGACAACACCTACACAGTCCATTGGACATAGAGAAGTTGAACTGCTGCCGACACAGAGTCTTCACTCTGACATTCTAGCTCCCTTGGTACAGAAAGGTACTCTACATTATGTCAAGGGAAAAACGTAAACACCATGCCTGCTACAAAACATTTAATCTAAAACCACGTCCTGCCTGGAAGATATGCTAGAACAATGGCATCACAAAACTTGTGGTGACAGCCAACCAATATCTGATTTGACTCAAGAGCTACTTTACAAGATGAAACCCATACCCAGCATTGTTTGGGTGACAAAAATCATGAGACTAGATAGCCTAGGAACCTAGGGTAAAACCAAATACTTTTTTAAAGTATCAGTAAAATGATTCCTAATGACATTCTGCTATATTCATAGATCAGTGTCTTGCTCAGCCATCCTTCAGGAAAGCTGTGTCATTCTCTGGAAGCAGGTGGTAACAAAAACAGAGATGTACAGCCACACAATATGCAGAGAGCAAGAGACCTTAGAACATCCGGGAACTAAACAGAATGCCTCTATCAGATCCCTCCCCATAGAGTTCAGGGAACCTTGCAGAAGAGGAGACAGAAAGCATGTGGGAGCCAGAATGCTTAAAGGACACCAAGAAAACAAGGGCCTCTAAGTCACCAGGATCGATGCTCATATGAGTTCACAGACTAAAGCAGCTTGAACAAGGTTTGCACTGCTCTGTACCAGAGGGGATCCTAGAGCCAAAAGCAGTGGACTCATGCCTTTATCCCTAGCCCAGGAACAATCTCCAACTGGTAACCACTTGCTCCAAGGGAGTCTCAGTAGGGAAACAGATGACTCGAATGGTAGGCTGCATGCCTAGCAGCAGAGAGCCAGCAGACATGAGCTCAAAAGCTTCTCTGGATGTTTCTTGTCACATAATGTCCTGTCAGGGCTTTCCTTTTTCCTTTCTTTTTTTAAAAAAATATTTATCATATTATTTCTTCTTTTAATGTTTATTTGATTTTATTTATATATTGGTGTGGGAGAATTGTCTATATTCTGTCAATCATATTTTAAATAAACGCTGAT
>LOEQ01007318.1:0-12234 GCA_001685075.1 Bramus lutescens | reverse complement strand
ATTTTCTTTGGGGCTTGCCGGCTGTGGGGAACTGGGCAGGACAGAAAACCCCAACAAACAAACAGCCCCCAACTGTTACAATATATTTTTCTTCTCTCTTTACCTTATAGGTCCTTTGTGTATATTTTCTGCCTTCCAAGTTAGTGTTTTCATGGGATCCCTGAGTGTGGGAATGAGTGGGCCTGTTTCTTGTACCTTCTCTTGGACTCTCCTCTTTCTGTTTGTTTTTTTTTTTCTATTCTGATGCTTGTTTTTGTTTTATCTTATTATATAATATTCATTTTCATTATTCTTCCTTAGAAGTCTGTTTCCTAATGAGAGACAGGAAGTGAGTGGATCTGGATGGGAAGGGAGGTAGGGAGGAGCGTGGAGGAGTAGACAGGGAGGAATATAATGTGAGAAAACAAGATCTGTTTTCAGTGGTAATGGGAAATACAGCCTCCACGATTTTGTTTGGACATGAACTCGATGCCAGTAAGTATGGCAAAGGCCCAAAGAGATGCCAAATCAAATTTTAGCTCTAATTCTGATGTGATTTCCCTGACTCTGACTCTGTGCTTCACTCTAACAGTGCACTTAGCCCTAACAAACCCTCAGTGACCACTTGAGTGCAGTCCCTGAGACATGTGCCCTCTACAAAGATGATCTCGTCCTAACAGCAGAGCTGGTCCCTGTGCAGATGGTCTTCTTGCTTGGCGAGCACAGCAGCTTGAAGCAGTAAACTAATAAATACTAGGACTTCCGCCTTGAAAAGAACTGTGCTGCTCAGGTCAACACATTGTCTATTTATCAGGAGAAGGCACAGGAAAGACAGCCAGTGTTCTAGCTCTTCCAACCTTGGCATCATGGCTCCCACTGAAGCTGACATAAAATAACATTTTCGAAGTAATTTGTTACATACATGTTCACTTAATTCTCTTAAGCATGTAAAAATTTAAAAGATTTTATAAACAAAACACCTTGCCTATAAAATAAAACATTACATATCTGTACCATCATTAGAGTTCACAGAAGGCTTAAGAGAACAAGTCTTTCTGCAAGTATGTGGCTGAGACCTCACAGCCAGGGCTGTTCATGTCAGTCCCTTGCCCTCTTCATTCTCCTGGGTTTCTTAGATGCCCAAGGCTAAGCTAAAGCTGAAAGAGTCTTAATGGCCTCTTTCAAAGGCGACAAGATGAATGAAATATTGCACAAGAGCATTAAAGGGTTCAGGTTTCAGTCCACAATGGCCAGAGAGGAGCAGCTAATCATTCTCAAATACTGAGGCCCTGAGCTAGTCAACTCCTATCTCCATCTTGCTCAGCTATAGATAATAACTGGCAAGAAAGGAATAAAAATGAATGCGTTGTCCACATTCTGTGCGGTCTTTTAGCCAGAGGCCAGGAGAAGGAAGGATTCTCAAAGTGCAGAGGGGGAATCCTACAGGAAAAGACCCAGGGGCATTCTGCCAAGAGTGCCTGGGGCTTTCTTTTCTTCTTCTTTTTTTAATGCAAGAAAGAATCATTTCATTATTTATAATAGCTGTCCTTTTCCACCTCAGGAGAAAGCCAGAGAGAGGAACACAGACACACTCTTTTTATAGTCTTCGAAATTTTATGTCTTGGTCTTGAGAATGATTTTTTTTAAAGTAAGTAACTAGCATCATCACAGCAGAGGGGGAGGAGGAGGTTCCCACAGTCTTTTCTCACCCTCTCCAGAACCCTGCAGCTATTAACTCCTCCAGGACACAGCTCTGAAAAGTACTTGCAGAGCAGTTCCGACGTTTCTTTTCAGGCGTTTCTTAAGAGTGCTGGAAAGCAAACAACAAAGCAAGTGTCTCTGACCCCTGTCCTGCCTCTGTGACAGCTCTGCTGACGTGGCAGAAGGAACAGCAGCATCACCACAAGCAATTGGAAAAACAAAAAGCAAAAAGAAAGATTTTTAAGACCAGCTATAGGCTCTTTGGAAAAGACTTAATTGAGTTCATTTCTTTACACACAGAGAACTGGCAGAATGGTCACTGGGCAAAATGTATGAATTGAGCATACTAGATATTTTAATTACATAAAATTGGGCATTTCTGCCATAATCATGCATAATAACTGCATATATTGCTACATTAAGTCCCTTCTAGACTTAGTAGTAGACAAAAGACATGGATGGATTTCCTGTTACCCAGTGCCAGCATCAGTACAACTGTTAGCGATTAATAAGATATCCAGGTGGACACTGTGTACATCACTCTTTTCAAAGGTCTCATAGCAAGCACTGTTTCCTGCAATGAAGCTGCTTGGCACATCTCCTACAGAAGAATGCAGAAGGATGCTAGCTGCATCGGCCTTGAACCCAGGAATCCAGCTGCTATTAACCCAAGTTGAGGCTATCTGCCATCGCCAGTGAAGGGTGGAAGCTGGCCAATCTAAACAGCAAGGTTCACACTCGTAAGGGCAGACGGCCTTGTAAGGAGCTGCGGGAGTGCTGAGAGAATGAAAACAGGAAGCCCAGTGAAGATTTAGAAACGAAGAAATTACAGCAAAAAGCTACATGGGCATGGGACTTCTAGAGTTGAGAGGAGTGGGACTTGAGTATCAGCAAATGATTGCTGGAGAAAGCTGGCAGTGCCACGGGGAAAGGATCTACCCGGCTTGGCTACCAACCTTTCAGCAGTCATTTTGATCCTGTGACCACCCCACTCTGAAATTAGACATTTTACCCCAAGAATTGAGTCATTCTATTAGGAGATTGGATTCAGTAATTTCAGGAAGAAACGCAAGAAAATCAATCTTCTGAGAAAGAAAAAATATCTCATCAAGAGCACTCTGGAGACAGGCCACACAGGCAGATGAATGAGTCCGAGGAGAGGGAGCAGACTGCCCAGCGACATGAAATGAATAGCAAATATTTGAACTGGTCTATCTGCTCACTCAGGAAACAATTCTGTGAAAAGCCATTAAAACCAAGGACTGTTTTCTCTATCGAAGTCAATGCTCACCTGTCCAGAGGAACCAGGCCAAAGAATCGGGCATCCTGGAGAGGAACTGTGGTTTGTGTCCTGGAGCATGCAAGCTTGTCTGTCCACATGTCTGGCTGGCTGTTACCCCTCTGTGGAAACTCAGACATATTGGGCTCTCTAGTGTGCACACCAAATGAGTTCACAGCCTGGATCTTGGGACCCAGCTCATTAGATGCAGAGTTAAGAAGCCCACCTGAAGATTCTAAAGGTGATCATTGTTTCAAAAACTCACCTGCTTAAGATAAAAGGAAAACGCGACAAACAATTTCTTAAAAGAAAAAAAAACTCATTTGAATTTTTTTCACCTTTACCCAACAGCTACCAAGTAAATTTATTAAGCTTTTGTTTTATGAGGAATCATGACATATGTCCACAGAGATTTTACATAGCCACTGCACACCAATCCGACATGCAGTTCCAGGCTGTTTTCCCCTCCTGTACCCTAGCATTCACCCTGAAAGAGGAAGCCACTATGCCTTTTTAAATATCGTGTTAGTTTCTACCATGCTTCCCTGAATGTAGTGGCCTTTCACGGATGTTCAATGTCCAGTCAAGAGTTCAAAGAATAAAACAGTTCAACATTCTCTTCTTTTAAGGTGGACTGGCCTATGTTAATGAGTGCATCCTACATTTGAGAAAAAAGAGGTCTGAGAAGCAAATAGTAGATATTCTCCAGAAAGCCTGCATATGCTTGGAATATCTTCCCAACAGCTCAGCAGGTTGACTCAAGTTTCCAGGAAACCAAAGTCCAAAACTCTGCTGACCTTTGGGAGTTTTAGGTTGATCCAGACAGAAGAAAGCAGAGCAAGAACAACTGAAGATGGCTGCCGCTTAGAGAAGGATAAACAAAGGCCTTCAGGACATTAAGATATCAGCAAATACTATAATGTCAACAACAACGGGGCAACGAGAGGGAGTGCATGGATGCTAGAAGAAGGCCGAGATTGAAAATTCCCCAGTTACAAAAGCAGAGAACCAGCAGAGGGCCGTGTATAGCAAGACCAAACTGAGATATTTACAACTAAGGTAGCGTCCCTTTGAAAGATCTTTCTTTATTCTCTGGTTTGGAGGTAAAAGGAAGAGGCAGGGTGGGCTCAGTAAAGGCTTCCCTCAGTCTTTGGGCCCATTGTAGATGCTGTGGATATGGAGAGTCCAGAATGGAATTCTACGCTTGTACTTTTAGGGCCATAGTTTACCCAAGTGGTTTAGGGATCATGGATGTGAGATTCTCCCACTATACATGGCAGGACTCCAGCTTTAGACATAGGTTTCTTCTCTGAACATAGAAATAGCACTTATTCTATGGTCTTCTATACACAAGGAGATCTTTCTGTCCTGGGGTTCGCTGGAACTCCAATAGGATAATCACACTATCATAATACTCCTATTTCCATCTTAGATCCATGGTTGTCTTCTTCCTTTTTGTGCCAGTGATTATGTATCCAGGTTGAAGAAAATGACAGTCATGTGATTGTCCTTTCTTCCTATAGAACTGAAGCCACTTGAGAGCTGAGAGAACCTGAGTAGACATCACTAAATACTGCATTTATGAAAACATATGAACATCCTACTCTAAGAGCTGGACAGACATGCAAACCATATGATGCAGTCAGAAGACGAATACAAAGTATTAACTTGTGAAGGCATGCTCACTTTTGCTGTATTACTTCACTGTCTGAGTTGGGAAATATATTATGTGACATTTATATGTCTATAAAGCTATTTAGCCTACATCTGAACATACAAGAATGAACAGACATGTGTGTGTGAGTAAATTGATTTATGTGATACAGTATGTTAGTAAATATGTTATTTCTAGCCACATAAATACAAAGGATTCAGATTTATACATGCAGACTTTAAAATATTTCAGATATTATTTAAGGAAAGATATGCTTTCCTTTCCAGTTAACCACATCATTCTATCGATACAGAAGGATGATTATCCACCGCCTGATTTCTTGGCATTTGTCTTCTTCTTCCACTGCAGTTACGTTCCCATAGTCAGGGTGGGAGTTATCACCCTTTGAGAACGTAGGGTTGAGAGTGAAATGAAACATTCTCATTTTATTTATATGGGAAAGAATGCATTGTTTCAAATCTGGGTTACTGCTTGGCATGCCAAGGGTGACACAAATGACCCTGGTGGGCACTCCAGTTCTTCTTGAAAGCTTCGCAGCAATTCCTGCGATTTTCTGCTTTTACTAGAGAGATGAATGCAGCCCTGTGTTTCTCAGATGAAAAAATTCCCTGTCAAATGGACAGTGTGTTGCCCGAGACTCTTAGGAGATGTTTCCTCCTGAGGCACACCTAGTGAATCCTTGCTTAAAGAATGCCCAGTTGCTCTTCTCTGTTTATACTCAGCCAACATACCTGATACCAGTCTATCTTTCCTAGGTCATGGCTTCAGCTTTCCCAGGATGAAGTTACAGACATGTGTTCCCTCCCGCTTATAAGCAGGAGTCTGCCACCACACCACACCACTCCCAGGCCCCATATGGAAGACAGATGGGGCATGGTGGCTCCCATCTTGTTTCCTCCATCCTCAGTGTCAGTCTAAAAGGCCCTGAGTCTTATCGCCCTGGTGTTCTTGTGAGTCCATATACCTCCTGCACCTTGGTGCTTCTGAAGTTTCTGCAGGATTGGACACACTCAGTTCCCAGTTCACTTCTCTAGAAGCAGCAGTAGCCCCAGAGGAGAGCTGGATCCTCTTAAATGCTTTTGCTTTTCTGAAGACAGAACATGTTTTCCCTTTCACTGTGCATCTGACCCTGAGTTCTTTGTTATCACACTGTTTCAAAAGAAAAAAAAATTACATTACTCTTAAGAATATAAATCCTGAAAAACAAATGCTCAGATCTGAATTTAGTCTACCCTTTTCATCTTTATTTGGGCCTGATTTGTTGGCGCCCTGAAAACAAATCACCCGACATGGCTTCCATTTCATCTCTATCTTGGTTGCAGCTATTGGGTCTCCATCTTTCTTTACTCTCCCTCCCTTTCAACTCTGGGTTGCCCAGCAACTTCAAACAGCTGGTTGCCCAAACAGGGAAAGTAAATGGGATTAACGCTGGAGGAAACTAATTGAAGGCAGCATTAGTACACTATGTGGCCAATCAGAATTCTTCCAATACTTGCTGATTACCTTGCACTCTGCTGCCTTAAATGAGAGCATGGACTATGCGGTGTTATAGGTGGAGAGATTGCCACAGACTTGAAATATTAACAGCAGCTACCACATTCACACCAGTACCAGCTCTTTGTTGGAGAAGGAGCACAATGTCAGGTCACGTATCTTCCATGCCCCTCTCTTCTCCTGCAAGAGACCCTGTGTGCATTTGCTGACTCTCATATCCATTCGGTCACTCTGCATACTACCACCATAGGCCATTACAGAAAATCTGTGGGCTCCATGGCGAGCCAGTCCTCAGTTTCAACCTCAGCTCCAGTCTCCTCCAGCTCCTGGATACTGAATTCAGTTTCTTAAACTGTCTGTCTTAATTTCCATATTGGCAAAGATCAGCTTATCAGTGCCTGCATCAGAGAGACATTGGAACACTTACGATAGAATATAGGATCATCGACCTACAGTGGTTACTGCCTGGCTTAGCCCTGCGAATTCCCCTCTCCTTCCACCTCCAGGCAGAAGAAAAGCTAATGGTGCTTTAGCTAGCTTGGAGCTTAAGGCTGTTATTTCAAGCATCATGTCACAACATATGAATGGGACTTCGTCATGATTTTGAGAGACATGGATAGACATTAGAGCCATTTCTAAGAAGAAACTAATAGATTAGGGTGAATGATGAATCAGGAAGAACTCTTAATAGTGTCTTTGGTTTTTTAATTGTTTTTTTTATTATTTGACAGTTCCATAGATTTATATAATGAATTTGCATCCTCCACATCCTCCTCCCGCTGGAATCCTTCTTGACAAGTTGCCTTCCTACCTCGACAACTCTTTCGTGTGTCACTCAATTAGTTTCTTGCCTGAGTATGGGTGCGAGGTTATTTATTGGAGCATGAGCAACTTGTCTGTGGCTATACAACTGAAGAAAGAAAATAACCTGCCCCAACAATTGCTGATTGTTAATAGTCCTTCGTGGAGGCATGGGGTCTCCTGGACTTCTTTCTTTCCCCGTCCACGGTGAAAGTTCAACAGTCCAGTCTTGCACAGGTCTTGCACAGACAGGCACAGTGAGCTGCAGAGTTTTTATGAGTGCAACCATCGTGTCGAGCCCAGAACGTATTTCCCTGAACATTATGCTAGCATCTCACAGCTAGAAAGAATCCTTCTGCCCCTCCACTGCAATGCTCCCTGAGCTCCAAATGGAACAGCCATATGGTCTCTACATTACCTCTTTGTTTTTGTTGATTTATTTAAGAGTAACTTATTAAATTTTATGTGTATGGATATATTGCCTGCAGGAAAATCTGTGCACCAAGTACATACAAGAGAGGTGCCAGGAGAGGACAGAGAAGGCCTAGGATTCCCTGAAACTGGAGGTAGAGATGATTGTGAGCTACCATGTGGGTTCTGGGAACTAAACCCAGGTCCTCTGCAAGAGTTACAAGTTTCTTTTACTGATGAACCAACTTTCTAATTCTACCTCTGATGTTTTGGACCTAGATAATATTAGGCATGTTGCCCCTGTTGAATTAATGATAAAAGGGAAATAAGCATCATATATATTCATATATATATATATATATGTCTGTGTGTGTATACCGAATAAGTATATATATATATGTGTTTAATATTATGTTTCAAAGAACTAGTTTTTATTTCCTCAGCTATAATGTCTAATATTTATTATTAATATATGTAAATAGTCCAAAGATAATATAAAAGTGTAAAAAGACAAAACATTTGGGAATCACTTTCTATACCAGCTACATATGTTGTCTAGCTCTTGGTAAGTCTGTCCCTAAGTCAAGCTCAGTCTAGCAGTGGGGAGCCAGATCTCTGGTCTGAGAGACAGCCTTAGGATTATTGTCCTTGTGCTCTTCGTAGATCAGACCATCAGACTGAAGAACTGAGAAGACAAGTACCAAGAAATCTAAATGGTCCTGTTCAGAATTCTGGGCATCAGACACATCTGCTTAGGGTTCACATTTTGTTAGTCTAGGAGGTGGACCCAATTGCCTGGGGGTATGACCTTAGCCACCCTTTGTCCATCATGACTCATGAAAGTGACCACCAAGCTTCTGCTTTATTGTTGAGATGGTCACCCAAAATGTCTGAAAGAAAGAGGAAAAGAAGCTGCTACAGAAAGGGGTAACCGGAGGATGAAAACAGAGAAGAAAGAAAAAAGAGGGGATAAATGTGCCCAGTGACTTTGTTGTTGTGATGTGGGATTCTTGGAGGACTCTTCAAGAAGGATGAGGCTTAGCAGGGCACTGGCAATTTCATTCCTCAGCGTGACTGCGGTTTTCTGACCTGCTTTTCCTTCACTCTGGGGCTGTCTTCTTAGCTCGTCTCCCTTTCGTCGATACGAAGATTGAAGATTGCATCGCATGTGCAGTAGGAAGAGAGAATAACAGAGCGCTGGCAAGATGGCATGCTGGGTGCAGGTGCCTACCGCCAAGCCTGCCGACCTGAGTCTGAGCTATGGCACACACGGTAGAAAGAGAGAACCGAGAACAAATGATCTCCAACACATGCTTTCCCTCCCTCTCCCTCTCTATGTAAACCAGAAAAGAGATAGGAGAAAGAAATAACCAATATCCTGTATCCTGAATAGGTTTCAAGAGGTTCACAGGTTTCAGGGTCGGGCCTGTGTGACAAACTGCTACTGCCTTCTTTAGTTTATTCATTCATTTGACAAACAGCTGCTTTCTCCCAACTGTCTTTTAATGAAGAGAATAAACTATGAACACTAATCCAATAAAGAAACAAAATTTCTTAGCCAATTTTTTGTTTGTTTTCTTTCACCAAAGACAGAGTCCATCTTTGTAATCCGGCCTTGCTAGAGATTATGTGTTTCCTCTACCTGAAGTCAGATGGCTTTGACAACAAAAGCAATTGGAGGAGAGGCAGACAAAAGGCATACCGAAACGACACAGAATAAATACATAATTCAATGATATTAACCTCTCAGCTACCTGGGAAGGATTCTTTGTAGCTCAAACAGGGAGCCAGCCGGTGAAGAGAAACTGTGTTTATCATTTATTTAATACACAGGGCTGCTGCCAAGAGAAGAAAAGTTTAAAAGTAATGTCAACAGCCAAAGAATCACACTCAGAGTGATCCGGCTCACCTCGTGCTTCTCCCCAAGGCAGAGCTGACATGAATTCATTCAGGGCCATTCTATTATTCATGCAAGGAACTGTCCATCACAAATGCAATATGAAAAGGAAGCACGCCGAGCAAGTTATGGCGTATCAACTCTAATGACTGGCGGTTTCATTTCATGACTTCTGGGCTGTTCACCTAAAAGTACCTCAAGCGAAGTTTAAAGCTCAGGATGGTTTAAAGGGAGCATCGTCACACTTTAAGAAACCATTTCCTCCTGGTTTGCTGGGAAGTGCAAGAAATTGAGTTGGAAGGAGGGAATGAGAAACAATGCAAAGCTTGACAATAGGAAGAGTGGGAGGTTGTGCCCCCCCCCAGTCTCTCAGGCCTACCTACCCCACAGAAGTCACTAGTCTTTGGGATAATTTGGGGAAACTGCTCTCACTGTTTCTAATCCTAGATCAACAGAGAACACAGCAAACCTCCTGTAGTATCTCATCTGCAGGAGATCTAGAGCGTGAGTGTGATTGGTGTCTGCTGGCTGATGCACACCCCTGCTGACATCTAGAACAGACAGAGGAATAAGGGATTATAACAAACATGAGACCAGGCAAGAAGCTGGGACCTGGTGCAGACACAAGACCAACAATGTCCACTCAGAACTGAGCAGGGGTCAATCTACTGCACCCAGTGATAGTTCCAAGCTACCTTTCCAAAATAGTATATTAATGGTTCTAAGTGTTCAAACATTACTAAACAGATAGGTTAAGTAGACAATTGGCAGATACCTAACCCCTCCACCTCTCTCTAGCAGATGCCTCATGTTTTTGCCTTAAGTGAAGACCTCCGTGTGAACAGCTGAACTGGAATCTTGTGGAGAACGGTTGGCATTTCAGTCACAGTGACTAGGCTTATGGGATTCTGAGGGTCCAGTCAGAGCATATGAGGTCAGCAAAGGAAGCCAAGGCTCACTCAACCAAGGAAGGGACTTAAAAACAGGAAGGCAAATAGAAACAGGTGTCATGGACGCAAGATTTCTTATCCTAGGAAGCCAAGAGCAAAAGCCATAGCAGATGTTTTGAGGATTGTGCATGGCCAACAGATTGCAGGACTTGCAGCCTGTGAATGGCTCGCATTTGCCAGCTGCGGAAGGATAAGGAGGCAGGCTGAGTCTGAGTAAACACAGGGTGGAGAAAGGCCCACACACATGGAAAGTGTTGTACTGTCGTATTCTGGTCAAACTCTAAATTTTCTGCAGGTGGGTACTTCTTGCAATGTGTGCAAGTAGAAGCAGCAACTGGAGAGCTGGCCCACCTACTGTTGATGAAGCTTGGAGCTCTTCCTGGGGCCGCAGAGACCCAATGACTCCATGGGCCACTTTTAGTAGAATATGAAAGTCATCAGAGAAGAGCTCTGTCACCAAAGAAAATGAGAATAGTGAGTCAGTGTGAAGAGACAAATGTGAGCAGCAGCCCCAGAGGACCAGAGAACAAAGCCACCAGTCAAGGAGTCCATAAAGTCCCCAGCATCTGCCAGTGTCCTCATGGGGCAAGCTCCACAGACATTTAAACGTAGTGGCTCAGGAAGGTACCTGCACACACACACACACACACACACACACACACACACAACGTATGCCCATACACAGGAACACATACGCTTTTCTTTCCCCTCAGTGTATTTGCTCCATGTGTCTGCCAAAACTTCATACTCCACATCCTGCCCCTGGGATTTTGTGGAAGATGGAGATGAGGTAGGACGTGGGGCTGCAGTGAAGGGGTTTCTCGTAGCGAGAGTCTAGATCTGGTTCCACTCATCACCAGTGAGTTTCAGGGAATGGACAGAGCCGGCCATAGAGCGAGGACCTGAGAGCACTAAACACAGAACAAGGAAATAGGAGTCGATCTGGGAGATATCAGACGGCCCTACAGCCTGCTGCCCACTGTGTTCACCAGGACTCCCACTGGAAAGGCAGAGTTTGAATATTGGGGCGATTTAGAGGGCAATGGTGTAGAAGGGGTTTGATCCATTCACACAGTGTTGACTTCTTCACTACTTGCCAGGAAAACACCAATAAAGGGTTTCCCATGAGAGATGCACATAGCACCTCCTCCTCTCCTTTCCCATGCTGCATCTGTTAAGGACAATGAGCTAGACCTTGTGTTCACAGAACATTCAAAGATACTTAAAACCTGAATCTATGCCTGCTCTATCTATGACCATCCAACAGAAAAATGCCTATTCCTTTATCAAAATACATTTGCTAGAGTGAAGGTAGCAACAGCAAACGCAATAAACAGAATGCAAAAGCTATTAATATGTCCACTACCAAAAGAATGGCTGAATAAATTGTAATAAAACATAATAAAAGATTTTTATCATTGCTGTACAATATTCTGTTGAGAAAATAAGGATAAATCTCACTATTATAATGTCAAGAAGATAAATCAGATACAAAAAATATATCATATATATATACATATAAATCCATATATATATATATAGGTATACACACATTATATATACATATACACATATATGTTGTTTAAAAATGGGTAAGTGCTGGGCACATTGGTGTATGAGTATACACTTATTACTTGTAAGGTGGAGACAGGAGGATTGCAAGTTTTGGACCACCTTGAACTACACAACGTTAGGGACAGACTTGACTAGGTTATAAGGCAATAAAGAAAGGACACAGATACATGAACAGAAAATCTGGGATTGTGTAGGTTGTGTACCAGCCCCCAGACTCAGTGCACCGGAACAGAGGAGGTGGGCTTATTGTATACAGCTGAATAAGGAGGTAGGGAATTACATGCAGTTGAACCAGGAGACAGGGTTAGCTAATCTTAATATTGGTAGGAGGTCTGCGGGGGAGCAGTCTCAGGCTACAAACTACAAAAAGGGGAAAGCTTCATTAACATTCTGCACACACAGTCAACATGGGTACATGAATTGGGAGGAAGCTTTCCAATGGGTCTTATGCACTGGGGTCCTTACATGGCTA
>LOEQ01007317.1:5626-16785 GCA_001685075.1 Bramus lutescens | reverse complement strand
CGCCCCGCACCCTCCGAGAACCGCCCAGCCGAGGACGCCCCGGGTTTCCCGCGTCTTCTCGCTCTGCGGGATCCGTTCAGCCTTAGCTCTGGACGCTGCAGAGATCTCTCGTCTAGGACCGAGGTTGTCGAGCGGCCAGAAGCTTTCTCCCTCCGGTCACGGAGGCTTGGCAAGGTCCTGGGGCCCAGATCGACCCACACGCTCCGGTTCCCTGTAGGTAGAGCTGAGGGCAGAGAAAGTAGGGGATCTCCCAAGCCTTGGGCGTTTGACCGCCCTTCTTCCCCTTCCACTTTCTTGGGTCTCGAGAGTCCAGACAACTACAATGGGCTTCTGTGTGCTGCCTGGGGAGGGCGGGGGATGAGGGGGGAATTATGGAGAAGTAAAGGCTTGGCATGGTGGTGGGTGTCGTGCCCCTGGATCAGGATTCTTCTGTAGGGTCTGGGTGCGTTTTCGGAGTTGCTCCTGTCTGCCTTTTTCTGAACCTTATACCCCTGTATGAGGATGGAGGAGGGGAGGCAGCAGCTCCTGGCCTGGATCCCACGCTTTGGTACTGATGCTAGCTAGATCTGGCTTGTTGTAGGGCGATAGTGGCCCGCCACCGCTAGGGTTCTCGGCAGTGACTGTTATCTTACTCTGCAGACGAAAGGAGCTAGATTCCTTTCAAAAGTTCTAGGCTCACCCCTTATGTCCCACCGACAAACAGTATCGCTTCTTCGTGGGAAATGAAAGACGGGTGGGTTCTCCCAGAAGGGTTTGGGCAACCTCAGCACAGCAAGGGGTTATCCTGCATGCCTCTGAGTCACAGCGGACTCGCCCAAAAGGTGGACATTTGCGAGGCGATCTGAAAGCTACCCAGTTCCCAGAGAGGGCGTGAAGGCGCTGTCACTGCAGGCTGAGGGTGAAGTTTATGTAAAAGATGTGTAGCAGTGGTTACAGTCCGATGAGGTTGCAACGACGGAACCCGGGCAACAGCACCGAGGAGAGGGAAGGGCCTCGGTGACAGATGACACTTCTCCCTTCAGGAGAAACTGCCTTTTCCCCTCTGGGTCTGGGGAAGGAAGAAACTTAAGGGAAGAACCATCTGGTTCATAGGATTCAAACAGAACCTCGGGAAGGGGAACCTTGTGACTATAGGCTAGACCCGCATAGATGGAACTCGTTCTAACCTTCCAGTCAAGCCAGATTCCTTATAATTAGTGCCCAGGATCCAAGAGAGTGAGATTTTGCTACCCCCTGGTGTCTGCCGGGTAAATACTGCCCTGAAGTAGGCTGTGGGCCTTCTTGGGAAGCTTTTCTAGATGATGTTTCACGAACCTTGCTCATCACGGCCTCAAATCCAGCTCACCTGTCCTTGGTGTGGAAAGACTGAACCTTCCAATACTGGAACTTAACGTTTCTTATATCCAGATCATTTGGTAGAATCCAAGGTTCCCCACAAAGGCAGTGAGACATAGACACACACAAGGAGAAAACCATCCACAAGAAGGTTTTGAACCGATGGGGTAAAGGAGTTTGGATTGAGGCTCTGGGATGCAAGTTACCCCCTTCTTTCTAGGAATCTCAACACATGGTGTGTGTGTGCTTACAGTGGTTAACAGCCCTTTCCCCATAGGCATGTCTTACCTACATATGTGTACAATGTAATCTGTGAGGTGTGTGCTCTTTGATAAGGGAGATGGGGAGATATCCATAGGCCCTCTCCTGCATTACAGATCCCTTTCTCTGTGCTTTATGTAGTGTGTGTTCTTTGGAACTTAGCAAATTTCTGTTCATAGAAGGAGAAGTTTCATTTTGTTGAAATTATGTAACTTTCTATATGCAGTACAGTAAAGGGGATGAGCCAGGGCCTGAGCCCAGCTGTCTGACTTCAGGGTTTTCATTCTTAACCAAGATGTGAGTTCTAGAACTTTAGCTGTCAAAGTCCATTAAAGAACTCCCTTCTGTCATCTTTTCTACCACCTCACCGCTCCATTAAAAACATGGAGCAGTCAGTGCTGAGTGAGGAATGTGTCTGGGCCAGACTTGTTATAGAATAATAGTGAAATTAATTCCTGAGAAGTTTTCTGTGCGGTTCTAATGGAAAAGTAATGCCACACATAGTGTGCTCTCTGAATGTGTGAGAAGGCAGAGGAACCACCGTGTCTGCAATGTTCATTGCCTAGTTAATGAGCCACAGTGCACAGCCCGGCTGCAGAGGGTTTGGTGCTCACTACTGTTTAGACATCTGGAGAGACGCTGTGGGTACGGATCCACAGTTCTGTACTTCAGGTCAAGAGGAATTTGAAGAACCATAAAAGGGAATTTTAGGATCTGATATGAAAGAATATGTTCTTGTTTGCTGTGCCTTCTGGGAAACTGGGTACCAATTCTTAGGTTTTTTTTTTTTAGATAAGAATATATAAATATTGGGGCTGGGGAGATGGCTCAGAAGTTAGGAGCACTTGCTGCCATTCCAGAGGGCCTGGGTTCAATTTCCAGCACCCACATGGCAGCTCACAACTGTCTGTAATTCCAATTCTAGGAGACCCGACACCCATGGCAAAACACCAGTACACATTAAATAAAAATAAATAAATAAATAATATACAAATATCATATTATATCAGATCTGCTTTGGTGTGATTTTTCATTACTTTTGTTTTTTATTTGATTCTTATAACTCATGGGGCTGGAGTGATGGCTCAGTGGTTAAGATCCTTCATTGCTCTTGTGGTGGGCCTGGGTTTAGTTCCCATAATGCACATGGTGGTTCACAACTGCCTGTAACTCCAGTTCCAGCGGATCTGTTATGTTCTTCTGGCACACATGGGTTTCAGGCACACATGCGGTACATATACACACATAAATTAAATAAATTTATTGCAACTTGTTTTCTTTCTTGACCTAGGTGCCATCAGAACCGTACCACTAATGAATGCCAGGACTGGCCTACTGACCCTACTTTGACCTTCTCATAAATCATTCTCTGTGCTCTAAGAGAAATTTTAAAAATGAGTGAGGGCCCAAGAGCTGGCTCAGTCAGTAAAGGTGCTTGCTGCCAAGCCTGACAGCTAAGTTCTGTCCCCAGGCACACATGGTGGGAGGAGTGAACCAAGCCCACAGCTGTCCTGTATCCTCCACACGTGCACACACACACACAAGCTGTCCTGTAGCTTGACAGTGCACACACGCAAGCTGTCCTGGATCCTCCACACGTGCACACACACACAAGCTGTCCTGGATCCTCCACATGTGCACACACACAAGCTATCCTGTATCCTCCACACGTGCACACACCAGCTGTCCTGTAGCCTCCACACGTGCACAGACACGTGTGATTCTGTATTCTCCACACATGCACACACAAGCTGTCCTGTATCCTCCACATGTGCACACACACACAAGCTGTCCTGTAGCCTCCACACGTGCACACACACAAACTGTCCTGTAGCCTCCACACGTGCACACACAATCTATCCTGTAGCCTCCACACGTGCACACACCAGCTGTCCTGTATCCTCCACACATACACACACACAAGCTGTCCTGTATTCTCCACACATGCGCACACACAGGCTGTCCTGTAGCCTCCACACGTGCACACACAAGTGGTCCTGTAGCCTCTTGTAGCAACTGCCTGTGTAGGTAGTAACTTGCTTACACCCCTCAAGCCTCTTTTCTACCAGCCCCAAAGTGAAGTGTGGTTGCCACGGGAGACCCTCATGTCTTTTCACTGATCCTTCCTAACTAGTGTCTGACCAGGATAGAGGCAGGAACTTGGGGAAGGTAGAAACCGGTTAGGGATGCGAACTGTAGCTCTTTCCCACCTTCCTGAATCTGACCCTTAGTGTTTTGTTATTTTCAAACAGATGACACAGGACAGAATTAAAAACAAAGTAGTGTAGGCTGGAGAGTTGGCTCAGAAGAGTTCTGTACCTCTTCCAGAGGTCCTGAGTTCAATTCCTAGCAGCACCATGGTGGCTCACAACCATCTGTAATGAGATCTGGTGCCCTCTTCTGGCCTGCAGATATGCAGGCAGAACAGTGTGTACATAGTAAATAAATAAATCTTTTTAAAAAGGGTACATCTATGGATCAGATGCAAGTTTATTGTTTTATGAGAAGTGGAGAAGGCGTGACTTGAAGGCAGTTTGCCTCTGTCTCTCGAGTGCTGGGATTAAAGGTGTGTGCCACCATCACTGCCCAGCTGAAGGCTTCTGAAGACAGTGGAGTTAGTTATGTACTCAGTTCATATATGGGCACATGAATTTTTTGATATAATTGTACTCCATTTGGAAGTATATATTTTTAAATTTTATTTTTTATGTATTTAGGTGTCTCACCTGTGTGTGTATCTGTGCGCCACACACACGCTTGGTGCCTGAGGAGGCCAGAAGGTAGATGCTGTGAGACTGGAGCTATGGATGGTTGTGAGTCACCATGTGTGTGCTGGGAATAGAATCTAGGCCCTCTGGAAGGCAGCCAGTGTGTTAACTGCTGAGCCATCTCTCCAACCCAGTGTTTCGTTCCTTCATATACTATTTCTCATGCATATTTTCAAGCATTAAGGTAACTCTCAGGTCAGCTATGGTAGTACATACCTATAACCACAGCACTCAGGAGGCAGAAGAATTGTAAGTTTGAGGCCAACCTGAGCTACATGGCAGATACAAGGTCAACCTTTGCTACGTGGGAAGACTCTGTCTCAAAGAAACCAAGATTTTCAAACATGCTGTCTCCAGTAAAACCTCAAGTAAGATGCCGTCATTTGTTAGTCACTTTCAACTTTAGAGAGTTTGCATTATTTTAAGTTTTTCTCTGCTGTGCAAAGGAGAGGATAACACGAATTGTGCAAGTTTACTCCTTATTTTGAGCTGTTCCTATCTGGCATATTTTACATTCTGGAATTACTGGGTCAGACAGTTGGTCATTGTAATGGTTTGTCCTGGTTGTCATCGTGACCATATGTAGAATCAACTAAACACAAGCCTCTGGGCTTGTCTGCCAGGAATTTTCTTGATCTGATTATTTGAACAGAGAGACCCACCCGAAAGGTGGTGTCAGCCCAGATGAAAGGATGTGGTAGAGGAAACCACCTTTTGCTTGTTTGCCTCCTTTTCACTGGATAGTCCTTCAGTCTTGCTGCTGTGGTATCCCTTTGTTGGTGTTAGGACCAACTTCGTCAGGCTTCTAACGCAGAGATTGGCTATGCAGAGCAGAAATCCCTGAGGTCTTCAGCACCAGACTGGAAATGCTTGAGACTTGAAGCCTCAGCATTTCTGGGCAGCCCTGGGATTCTCGGCTTCTGACTGTCTCCAGTGTGAGACCGCCATTGCTAGTCTGCCAGGACCTCATTCTGTAAGCCACCTTAGTAAATCTGTTGTCATATGTGAGCTGGTTCTAGCAGTTACACCCCCCCCCAAGAGCCCTGACTAATAGTTGTTGTATTGCCAGATAAGGCATCATTTGGAGGTCAGGAGTCATGAGAACTCTTAAAATATTAAAAGGTTGCTGTAAGGAGCAAGACTTATTATGAGTGCCCCAAAGTGGCAGTGCATCCATGAATTGTAGCTAAGCAGAGAAGATGATTAGGCTCCATTTAAAGGGGCTGTTAACATTTAGAAATGGCTGAAATGGGAAATGGAACGGTGTCTCTTTAAGAGGTCATTTCCACTCAATGAAAACTTTTAGGCACAGTGAAAGAGTTTTTAGAGACACTGTTTCATAAGCTTTACAGATTTGTGATCTGTATATTTTCTTAGCCAGATTCTTCTGTTCCAAGAATAAACTTTGTTAAATGAACGTATATTAAAATGGAGAACATGGCTAGGCATAGTGACAAACACCTTTAATCCCAGCACTAGGGAGGTAGAGACAGGCGGATCTCTGTGAGTTCGAGACCGGCCTGGTCTACAGAGTTCCAGGCTAGATCAATACACCAGTGGTAGTAGCAGCATCCTTAAGCCCTCGCTGCAGACTGGAGTCGGACTCTGCTGAGCAGACAGTCTGGAAATGGGGGGCAGAAATGATCCCTCACCCCAGTCTTCAGAACTGCTTAGCAAACTAAAGTTGACTTTAGTTTCTTTTTTATCTTTTCCTTTCTTTTCTGAGTACACAGCTCAGAACAGTTTCTTTCTTTCCTTCTTTTCTTTCTTTCTTTCTTTCTTTCTTTCTTTCTTTCTTTCTTTCTTCTTCTTTCTTTTTCTTCTCTTTTGGTTTTTCAAGACAGGGTTTCTCTGTATAACCCTGGCTGCCCTGGAACTCGCTCTGTAGCCCAGGCTGGCCTCGAACTCACAGAGATCTGCCTGCTTCTGCCTCCCTAGTTCCCTGATACCGCCTTTTCGTGCTCATTGCCTACCTCCAGGTCTGTCTCAGTTCCTTTCCTATTGCTGTGACAAGACACCAGGACCAAGGCAGCTTATAAAAGAAAACACTTAATTCGAAGGCTCACGGGAAGTCCACGACTGTCATGGTGAGGAGTATGACAGCAGGCAGGTGAGCATGGTGCTCCATCAGTGAGCTGAAAGCTTACACTTGGCGCATAAGCATGAGAGAGAGAAAGAAGGAGAGGGGTAACAGGGAATGGTGGTACTTTTGAAACCTCAAAACCCATCCCTGCCCCCAGTCACACAGTGGCTACAATAAGGCCATAGCTCCTAATCCTTCCTAAATAGCTCCACCAGCTGGGGACCAAACATTCAAATACAAGGACCTATGGGGACATTCTCACTCCACCACCATAAGGTCTCTGCCATGCTGTGCTCACTCACTGGGCCTTCATCATAAAGCTCTTTATGCTCTACTGGTAATGCTGCAGGTTGTTCTGAAGCCAACACTAGCCCCTAAGTAGTCAATTCCCAGAACTGTTATGTTTATGCTGTTGATTTGTTTCCTAACCAAAAGGCTTTGCATTTCGGATGAGTAGTCTGAATCCTAAGGAATCTGTGGTTGGTAGATTCATTAATATAAATTCATTAATATAAATTTACTTTCTTATATGAACACGTGGTTACACAGAGAGAGAGAGAAAGTGTGTGCACGCATGTTAGCTCTGCGAAGGCATTCTGATTTATGGAAAGAAATGATTGCTTAATGATCTGTTGTGGTTTTTGTTTGTTTTTGCCACCCAACAAAACTCCCAATTTGATGGGGATATAGCTTAGCTGGTAGTGTTTGCCTGACCCTGAATTCCATCCACATAAATGCAGGTACACTTAGGAGGTAGAGGCAGGATGGTCAGGTATTTAAAGTCACCCTTGAGCACAAAGTTCAAGGCTACAGGCCTCTGAAACAATAAACAAACAAATCCGAGTTTGCCCAAGAAGAAAATAATCCCTATGGTGATTTTTATCATGGTGAAGATGGTGACTCAACCACAGGCCGAATTTTAGCTTTTCCTGGCATGCGTTTGGTGGGCTTTGTCTACCATCACCACCAGCGGCCTCAGAGAAGGCCTGCTTCTTTTGCCCAGTTGTTCCAGAAGCCATTAGGAGTCTCCTTAAGTCAGAATAATTCTCCAGATGCAGGCAGCACGGAGAGGAGGGAGAACGCTTAGGACGAGCCAGGGTTCACTTCCGGTATCATCATCATCTATGGAATGCCCATGAGCCTCAGCTGCTGCTCCCGTGTCCCCAGCAGTGTCCTTCCTGTCTTAATGACGTCACCACAGTGTCCCTCCTCTCTTAGTGACGTCACCACAGTGTTCTCCTGTCTTAGCAGTGTCACCATGGTGTCCCTCCTGTCTTAGTGGCATCATCACAGCGCCCCTCCTGTCTTAGTGACGTCACCACAGTGTCCCTCCTGTCTTAGTCAGTGACCTATTTCTGTGAAGCGACATCATGACCACAGCAACTTTTTTTTTAAAGTTTTTTTTCAAGACAGGATTTCTCTGTGTAGCCCTGGCTATCCTGGAACTCACTATGTAGACCAGGCTGGCCCTGAGCTCACAAAGATTCATCTGCCTCTGCCTCCCAAGTGCTGGGATTAAACCACTACCTGGCAGCCACAGCAACTTTTATAAAAGAAAACAATTATGCTCACCTACAGGTTCAGAGGTTTAGTTCGCTATTGCCATGGTGGGAAGCATAGTGATGTGTAGGCAGACATGGTGCTGGAGAAGGCGCTGAGAGTTCTGCATCTGGATTGGCAGGTGGCAGGAAGAGAGAGTGAGCCACTGGGCCTGGCTTGAGATTCTGAAACCTCAAAACCCATCCCCAGTGACACACTTCCTCCACTTAGGCCACACTTACTCCACCTGTCCTAATTCTTTTAAATGATGACGCAGCCTATGAGTCTATGGGGCCATTTTCATTCAAATCCCCATGCCTCCCACTAAAGTGCCCAACAAAAAGAAGAATAGAGAATACAGTCAGCAAAACCAACTATGTAGTACAGCTGAAAACACCTCATAAAATGGACTGCTTTTGTGAGCTCTCTCTCTCTCTCTCTCTCTTTCTTTCTGAGTTCTTAAACTCATGCACATAAAATAAAATTTTAAGTATTTTCAAGAAACCTGTTTATTATATATACACTTTTCAAGAGACAGTGCCTGATCTCATTACAGATGGCTGTGAGCCACCATGTGGTTGCTGGGAATTGAGCTCAGGACTTCTGAAAGAGCAGTCAGTGCTCTTAACCTCTGATCCATCTCTCTAGCCCATAAAATTTTAAACAAACAAACTTGAAGGGGACCCAGCAGGCAGGGGAATGACCGTGAAGAGATGAGAGTGGAAACTCGGTTCAGATCGGCTTCATCATCCTGGGTCAAGACTCCAGGGAATCTGGAGTTTAATCTCAACACATTTTTTTTTAAAGATAACTTATTTAGTTTTCTTTTATGTGTACTGGTGCTTTGCCTGCCTGTGTGTGTGAGGGTTACAGATTCTGGAGTTACGAGCAGTTGTGAGCTGCCATGTGGGTGCTGGGAAATGAACCCAAGTCCTCTGGAAGAGCACTCAGTGCTCTCAACCTCTGAGCCATATCTCCAGCTCTATTCCCAACAAATTTAAACAGAGTACAATTTGGAAAAGGTTTTGGTATATTACAACCCCTGGTGCACAAGGAAGCAAGCAAGCATAATTACATCAAAATTTGACTCAAGGTACATGTCATTTCTTCCAAGAAGATGCTTTCTGGAGACAGGATACCTGTACTGGCTTAAGAGTTTAAGTAAGCGTCTGGTCATACACACAGTGTAGAGGTCATTTGGGCTACCTCTGTTCCTGGTTGTAGGAGCTTGGGGGAGCCTCTGGCTATACAGATGATGTAGGGTCATTTAGACTATTAGGAATCTCTGGTCCTGGTTGTGGAAGTTTGAGAAGGGTCATTTAGATTACTAGCCACCTCCAGTCATGGCCCAAAAGATAACACAGGTCACCAGGCTGCTTTCTGGGTGGAATAACAGGTTTTTCATCTTCCCCATTGGAAAGACAGTCCTGCGTGCTTGCCGCCCTGGTTTCTCTGGAGATCTGTGGGCTCAAGGACCTTAGAGCTTTGGTCCCAACACAAGCAACAGAAAACGTCTTAAATGCCCCTTTATGCCTGGGAAAGAAGACTCACAGGACCACTTGATTAGGAAAAAGAAATGAAGTCCTCTGGGTCATGGAGATGCTTCAGCAGGTGGAAGTACCCGCCGCCAAGCCTGACCATCAGAACTCTATCGCCAGGACCAACAGACTGCTCATACTTCCTCTGACCTCCTCACCCATGTGTGCACACATGCATACACAATACATAAACAAGCTTTATTTTTTTAAATTTATGTTCTCAGGTTTCAGTGAAATGACTCATTGGGCAAAAGTGTTTGATGCCAAGCCTAAGAACTATATAGCTTAATCCCTAGAGCCCACATGTGTCGGGGGAGGAGAGAGAGAGAGAGAGAGAGAGAGAGAGAGAGAATGCTGAAAGTTGTCCTCTGGCCTTCATACCAGTATCATAGCATGTGTGTAGCCACACGCGTGCACATGCATGCACACACACACACACTTAAATAAATAAATAAATGTAAAAATATAATAAATAAATAAAGGCTGGATGTGGTAGTGTACATCTATAATCAGAACATTTGAGGGGCAGAGGCAGGTAGACCCACAAAAGTGTGAGACCAGCCTGGTCTACACAGTGAGTTCCAGCCAGCACTATACAGTAGAACCCTGTCACAGTTAAAAAAAAAGTCCCTGGGCTGGCAAGATAGTTCAGAGGGTGAAGACACTTGACAAATTAATCTGATTACCTCTGTTCAAGTCCTAGATACCACTGTGGGTAAAAAACCCAAATCTCAGAAGTTGTCTAACATCCATTCACACACATGTCATGGACACACGTGTACTGTGTAGATACACACAATAATAAATAAACAAATAATAAGATTCCCAACATTAAAGCTGCAGATCAGAAGGCTAGTTTTCCTTTATGTGTTTATTCCTAACTTTCAAATTAATTCTAAAGATCATTCTAAAGAAGTATTTGATAACCATTTTCCCACTTATAAAAGTTAATGAAAGCTGAAACAATGAAACATTAAAAGTATACTTTAAGCAAAATTATCTAAAGATTAATTTTAATTATAGGTGTGCATCCTGGTGTCTTTAGAAGCAGGAAGAGAGCACAGATCTCCTGGGTCTGGACCTACAGTTACTGGTGTTCTAAGCCTCCAGGTGTGGATGCTGGGAATGCCTCCCCCTCCTTCCCATCCTCTTCCTCCTATATTCACAGCAAAGTACATTAATAATTTGTTTTCCTAGCCAAATTTAAATGAATTACTTGCTGAAGATAGAAGTTATTGTAACAGGTACTTTTAAATTGGTTCTTTGCTAGAAAAAGCATTTACTTTTTATTTATGTTTATGAAGCATTCGGTGTAGGATAAGACATCCAGAACAGGTTAAAGTTTGACATTTAGATTATTAGTATTATTTTTAACTAAAATAGAGATAAATAATTTAAAATACATCATTATAGTGTAACACATTAAAACATTCTCTAAACTCTAAGACATTTATTCAAGCCTCAAAGTAGCTTTTCAAAATGACAATTTAAAAATACTTAGAGTTTTCTCCTACTTAGGCCTAGCTAAAATAAGAATCTTGAAAAACCCGATTGTTCATTTGTTCATTTTAAAAGAAGCAGTAATGGGGCTGGAGAGATGGCTCAGCAGTTAAGAGCATTGCCTGCTCTTCCAAA
>LOEQ01007316.1:75689-92754 GCA_001685075.1 Bramus lutescens | reverse complement strand
TATTAACCAATGAAAGTAACACATAGACAGATGACCCTCCTACATCAGTATAGAGTAATGTGGGAAATCCAAGCAGAGATAGAGGAGAAAATAGGCGGTGTCAGTGAGATGCCATGTAGCTGCCCAAAGGAGAGAGTTGTACTGGGACCTTGCTGGTAAGCCATGGCTACCTGGTGATACACAGATTAATAGAAATGGGTTAATTTAATATATAAGTGTTAGCTAGAAATACGCTTAAGCTATTAGCCAAAAAGTATTGCAATTAATATAGTTTCTGTGTCTGAGCGACTGGGAAACAATCAAGCATGCCTCTGTCAATGATGGGATTGTCCCTACTCTTTACATTATTGAGATTTTCATTTTTATTTTCCATGGACAGATGTTTTTTCCTGTGCATATGTTTGAGCAACATGTGAATGTAGCATCCAAGGATGCAAGAAGAAGGTGTTACATCCTTTGGAACTGGAGTTACTGATGGTTGTGAATTACTATATGAGTTTGGGGAAGCAAACCCAGGTCTTATGGAAGATCAGCCAGTGCTCTTATCCAGTAAGTCAAATCTCCATCCCCATGATTGTGATAAATGTTCATTTTTCAGTGTTCATATCAAAACTATTTCTTTGGGATGTTTCCCTTTCTGTCTACCTGGAATACAGCAGTAGATTTCAAGCTTTAGATGTCAGGCTTTGTTTGCCTTCAGACTTAAAGAGAGAAAAGTGTCTATTAACATAGCATGTTTGGTGGTTGAATTATTTACTTTTCTTCTTAAGATTATATTTATTTATTTTTGTGTGTATGTTTACACATATATTTATATCATGGTGTGCTTATGGAAGTCAGATGACAACTGAAGGAGTTCAATCTCTCCATCTACCATGTGAATCCCAGTACTGAACTCATATTCTCAGACTTAGCAGCATACACCCCTATCCACTGAGCCTTCTACCCAGCCCTCTTCTGTGCCGTGCTGGACTTTCTGAGCCAGTATCCAGCAGTTTGCTGCCTGTGGGTTACTCAAAACTTACTGCACCTAGAGTGAATTTGATGGATTTGTGACACCCTGAAAATGTGTACATTTGCCTAGTAAGTACAAGGTCTTGAGTTTAGCCCCTAGTGCTGAAAAATAAAAACAAAAGCATCTATGTTACATCATCATAAACAGATTACAAATGTGAATATATCAATTAACTGATGAAGCAAAACAAATCCCTGCCACCCTGTGATATCATGGCACAAGCTTATCTTATCAGTATTTTCATAAAGAAAGCTGTGCTGTTTTGAAGTCACCAAAGGCAATTCTTTACAGTTTTCTTCTTTCAAAATCTGTGCGGTTTTAGAATGAACTCCCTATAACCATCCCAGTTGCATTTGGCATAAAATGCATATTGCAAACAGTCATACACTATAATCCCCAGCACAGACCACTGCTGTTGTTTCAGGGAGTAAGATGAGGATGTGCTTTGAACAAAGTTAAAAAGCCTAGCACCATCCTACCCCCTACCCAAACATTGTGCTGGTGGACTAAAAAATAAAGCTTTGCTACTTGAACCGTGGCTTGTAAGCCACTCTGTTAGCCATAGCAAGTGTTCATCATTATTTTAAAAACTAAAGAGTGTTGGGGGCAGGAGGAGGGAGTGAATTATCTGCTTCAAGCATTTTTTCCAAAAATAAAAAGAGAAAAGAAGGGAAGACACAAAAAATAATATTCCAGTGCATTCCGCACTCTGAAGTTCAGCCTCACAATCGCTTAATTGTTCATCAGCCTCACAAAAGATGCCTTTTGTTTTCTCCAGGCACTTAGAGATGACTAAGTGTCACTTAGCCAATTGCCAGAACAAAGAAGTCAATTTATGGATCACATTTTCTCTGTTTCGTTATTCTTGAAAATAATTCACTTTATTGGTTTAGTGTTCTGGAAAGGTGAGGGATTGACAGCCCGGTGTACAGAAATATCATCTCAAAGATTCAGATTGCACACACACATTTCTGCTTTGAACAAGAGGTGAAAAGGTAACCTTCACCATTTTCTCTAGATGGAGAACTACTCTAAAATTGCAGCAATACTCCAAACTCCTGACTTCATCCAGGCATGTTACAGTCACTTAAAGTCATATGTCCATATTTTCTTTCCACATTACCCTTGCTGATCAATTAAGCTACTGTTACATCATATTTTGTAAGAATGTAAAGTTATAGCTTAGCATTACAGCATAAAAATATTAACGAAGAAAGCTTATAGTTTTTATTAAACTAAATACAATGTTACCATTGGAAAAAGTTAGAAACATACAAAATAAGGTAAGATTTATGTTACCTACAATTTTACAGAACAATATAATATCTTTTCTTTGATATCATCAGAATTTTTATGTACATGTCTGTAAGTATATAAATAAATTATAGCCCCAATAACACTGTATAGCATTATTTGCATACAAGCATTTACAGGGCTCATCTTAAGAGTTTTCTAAATTGAGTTTTTAATCATTGAATTATTCTCCACACATGGGTATATCATTGTTTACAAAACCAGCTCAATTGTATTGGGCAATTAAATTATTTACAATGGTATGGTTATTGCAATAGCCCTGGAATGAGCTGCCCTGGGTATATGCTTTTCTATGCATCTCTGTTTATTCATTAGGGATAATTTCTTGTGCTGAGTTTATTTTACTTACAGTATGAAGGCAAGTAAGTGTTTCCAAATTTTCTAACTTATTATCCTATTAATAGGAAGGTTTGTCTATTTTGTATTGATCATTAAATTTGTTTTTGAGACAGGTTCTTACGTAGTCTTTGCAGGCCTAAAATTCATTATACAGAACAGGTTAGCTTCAAATTTAAAGAGATATTGTTGGCCCTGCCTCCCAGAATTAGATAACTGCAACATTTGAAAGGTGAAAATATTAATAATCAATAATCATGGAAGCCTTAAAGGCCAAGTCTTTAATTTTTCTATAAGATTCTATACAAAATTGATTTTACCACCAAAGAAAGTGTTTCTTTATCATTATGAATTTTCATAATTTTACCTGTCCTTTACATATTGGTCATTCTATTAAGTAGCATTGTTACTCCAATCACCAAGCACATTTCTTGAAAGAGTGAATTCACATAGCCATATGTTAACTTATCATCCACAAAAGTTAACTCACTCTAGAGTGTGTGATGATGCTCATTACCAAAGCAAACACTAACCATACCTCTCAATTTGAAAACTCAGGAATCTGGTGAAATGTGGAGGAGTTTGGAGAGAAAAGGCGCAAGCCTGTTCTCTTTTACTCAGTTGTCCAGAGTGATGTAGAACAAGAAATGCTGCTGAGTGCCTTCTCTGGTTGTGAGCAGAATCACCCATTGTATTCAATCTAGTCTTTATTTCTTAATGCAGGAGGCTTTCTGTATGCAGAGTGAGCGCTGAAGTGAACACAGCCACAAACTGTGATTAGAAAAGTTGCTTGTTTAGCAGTTTCAAAGGGAACCAGCATGGCAATTAAACATGGAAAGAACAGATGGAAAACTTATTTTAGGACACACAACAATAATAGAGAAATTAGGGAGCAATTAAAACAGGAAAAAAATCAGCTTGGCTAAAATTGAATCCACAGTTATTTCAGCTCAGTTCTTAATTATGTTTCTTCTTAAACCAAGGTTTGAAATCAGAAGAATAAAATGTGAATGTTCTCTCAGCAAGAAAGGCACAACTCAGAGTGACATGCAGGGATGCTCTAAACCATCTTACAGACCTGAACGATTATTCAGTAGTAGCACTTAGTTTTCCATGATCAAATCACTGGGAGCTATACTTGGATTATCAGAAGAGATCAGCTGCAACTGCAGCTTGTATTTATCCTTGAACCCAAAAACGTTAGCTACTTTTTAAATTAAAATCTGCTCACTTTTTAAATTAATCATTCGTGTGTATGAGTTTCTCAGACATCTTTTACCTTCTATATCAGGACAAATTTAGGTGGCCTTGAGAAGTAAAGCCCCCTTGAGGTATTACTTCAGGATTTGAGAGAAAGATACCAGTGCACAGGGTCATTTCAGACACTGAGTAAATAATTCAAACAAAACATCTGCACAGGAATAGCTCTAAATATGAATGAATTGTGGGATCAGGTAGAGGTGTCTCGAGATTCTTGAATCCTTGTGCTTGTATTTCTGAAGTATGCTTCAGAGATGTGCCTTGAGGAGAAAGGGCCAACGGAAGAATGGTGATTTGCCATTGTTGGGATCCTCAGATTTGGACATATTCCCCCAAAGCTTGTGTGCAAGGAATTCATCAAGAGGGTATTTCCAGGCAAAACCAAAAAAGAAGAGAAGCAAGATAGGGAAAAGACTGAAGCTGACCAAGTTTAACCATGAGCCCTGGAAAGAGTGGCTTCATCCTCATCCAAGGAGGGTTCTGGAGAATCGGTTTTCCTCTTTCACTCCAGTGTAGGACGTGGGACTGCACCTTTAGGGAACCAAGCTGTAGCTTCATTAAATCAAGTTGTCAGCACGTGCCTCATAGATCTCTTATAGGACTGATGACATATTAATTATTTCTGAGGGTCAGAGAATATTTCTGAATTCAAGTTATATACAATTGAGCAAGTCTGTCCTATTGATACAGTTTTGTAAACCAAAGAGGTGAAAGCAGCCAGTCCCCCATGGACTGAGGTATATGCAGAGGGATGCCTTAGTAAATCTTGTTGTATTGCAATGTTATTATTTTCAAGGGTCCAAAGAGAACAGCAGAAGGGTGAGATTTTGCATTTGTCCTTTGTCAGTTTAGTCTGTTTTAAAATAAATTTATCCTTTAAAAATATTTAGATTTAGGGATGGAGAGATGGCTTAGTAATAAAGAATATATACTATTCTTGTGGAAGACCTAAGTTTAGTTTCCAACACTCATGTCAAGTGATTCACAACCATCTGCAAACCCAATTTCCAGTAAACTTTCTGGAATCTATGGGCACTGCACTCACATGTGTCCATGCTCACACACAGACACACACTGCCACATAAATAGAAATAAAAACAAAACCTTAAATAATCTGTAGATGTACAAAAAGCTGTGAAGACCATGCTGAGAATTCCCACACATCCTGTGATTCTTTTTCCTGCTCCTAAACTTTTGCATTACATTAATTTAGAACAATTGATCATCCATAAATGTCCTGCATATTCTGTCTTATACCCCGAAATAACAACACACAAATTGTATTCATTTAAGCTCTGCCTGGCCCATTATATCCAGCCTCTTCTTGGCTAACTCTCACACTTGATTATCCCATTTCTAATAATCTGTGTACCACCACGAAGTAGTGGCTTACCAGGAAGCTTCTAACCCACATCCACCTTGGGCCGGCCGGAGCTGCATGTGTCTGCCTGACTCGGCTTTCTTTCTCCCAGAATTCTGTTCTGTCTACTCNCACAAATTGTATTCATTTAAGCTCTGCCTGGCCCATTATATCCAGCCTCTTCTTGGCTAACTCTCACACTTGATTATCCCATTTCTAATAATCTGTGTACCACCACGAAGTAGTGGCTTACCAGGAAGCTTCTAACCCACATCCACCTTGGGCCGGCCGGAGCTGCATGTGTCTGCCTGACTCGGCTTTCTTTCTCCCAGAATTCTGTTCTGTCTACTCCACCCATCTAAGGGCTGGCCTATCAAAAGGCCAAGGCAGTTTCTTTATTAACCAATGATAGTAACACATAGACAGATGATCCTCCTACATCACCTCAGAATATAGGGGACAATTTGTTCATTGTACCAAAAATATCTTCTATGAGGGTTTGGTCAGAGAGACCTGAGAAGCCCTGAAACAATTTTGGTTATTTCCACTGCTCTTGGTTTCCATCAGAACTAGATGATAACAGCCTATTGCTAAAGGAATGGCACACCTTGATTATAAGATATATAAAATACAAGCCAGAAAATTCCTAACTGTGGCTAATGTTCAT
This sequence comes from Bramus lutescens, assembly GCA_001685075.1. NCBI lineage: Eukaryota > Metazoa > Chordata > Mammalia > Rodentia > Cricetidae > Bramus > Bramus lutescens. Next base: position 86,802 of record LOEQ01007316.1, on the reverse strand, counting down.
AGTTCCAGAAGATGATATGAAGGTTACTATGGCAGATAAAGCATAAATGCTGTTATTCAGCTTTGATCCCTACAAACTACAATATCACCCTACCAGGCAGGATGTTCTCACTGGTAGAATGTTGGCATGACCATTGTTGGGATAACTTACTGCTTTAAACATGCTCTGCCAAAAGAAAAACATTCCTACTTACTAGAAATCCAGTAAAAAAAACAAAAACAAAAACAAAAAACAAGCAAGCAAGCAAACCAACCAACTGAACAACTGTGGGTAGGGAATTCATAGACCCTAGATGGGATCCACTACTTTTGTTTAATTGAATTGGCATAGCACCAAAGTGCCTTATTTATGTCTATACCCATAGATAATATTATTCTCACCATTAATCATAGAAACTTCATATTGTAGCGAATGGTAATGAATAGAGACTCATGACTGCTCAAATTGGTGAGAATAAATGGCAGTTTTGAGCACATCCCCAAGCTGGATACTTACATTATCTCTTTTGAAGTTCAGAGAACACTATATATCAGGGAGTTGGAAGCAGGAGGAGCTGAGAGGAAGGGAGAGGAATAGGAGATAATGTTGTCCATGTATGACACAACCATTGCAAACATATCTCATAGCAGCTTCAGATGCCTGGGGCTCCACAAGATGGTCTGTCGTTAGCAAATCATGGTTCAGTGATGAGTCACAAGGACCTACTCCAGCTCCCTGTTGAACTATTGGCTATTGATAGATTCTTGTGAGGGGACAGTCATTGCCTGCACTGTACCATTCAGTGAGTTCACTAGGCTCCAAACCTGAGACCACACAAATGGTATTCGTTTAAGTCAATGGGCCATAGACCAATAACAACAAGGTGTGAGTCTGGAAAAAAGATCTGTAGGGAAGGAGTGGGTTTAACAGGAATTGGTGTGAGATGAGAGAATCAGGGCGAGAGAAAACAATATACTGTAAGCATATATGAATAAAATATAAATTTAAAATTATAAAATATCAAATTTGACTTTAATGCATATAGGGAAATTTTTGAGGCTTTCAGCCTGGAAGAACTTGCCTATGGGGTGAATATAAGACAAGAGAATGTAGGTTAAAACATTAAGAAAATCCAATATACAATAAAGGCATAGAAAAAAGAGGCTACCTTTGAAGGGGGTTGACAGTTGGGGAAGACTGAGGGGTCACTGATAGTGGCACTGGGATTTGTCTCTACTGCATGTGCCAGCTTCTTGGGATCCTATTCCCTTTGGATGTAAACCTTGCTGAACCTAGATGTAGTAGGGAGGGCCTTGGACTTTCCACAGGGTGAGGTGCATGGCNGGTGGGTGGGAGGGTCTGCAGAGGGAGAGAGAGGGGAGTGGGAGGAAGTGAGGGAGGGGGAATTTGGAATGGTAATTTTTAAGTAATAATATAATCATTTAATTTAAAAAAGAAAAGAAGAGGCTAAAATCTATGTATATAGATAGAGAATGGGTAGAAATGTTGATGAAAACAAGGAAAGTTCAGTGTTAAATAAACAAATATAAGAATTTAATGTAAGAAGTGAAGTCATGGTTATCAAATACTCTGGAAAGAACAGACAATGAAAGGTCCAGTGGATTTCAAATATAAAGATCACTTTATACAGGCTATCAAGCAGAAAACTCACCAAAAGTGGATGCATTTTGTATTTTAAAAGAAGGTGCTCTTGAAATGTAAATAAAGACAGCAAATTATTTTCCTAAAACTTTCTTATGCTAGTGTTCAACGAAAATAAGACCAAAATCACATTTATTTTATTTCAATTACATTTTTGTTTATTATTTTTTGTGCATGTATGTGTTTGTGGTTGGGGCCCATGTGGCACAGGAAGGAGTGAAGAATGCCTTTGGCTTCTGTTGTCAGATCATCAGCCCCAAACTACTCCAAAAAGTAGTGCATGCTTCCAAGGTTAACATTCCTAGTTGTATCCTCTCCTAGTCTGCATTAGGGGACAGATAAAGATGCAAGACTCTTATTAGTCATTGTTGATTATGTCTGAGTAAATGCTTGAAAACATGTGATCCATCAAAGTTTCCCAAGTGTCCTGACTAGATTTATGTTAACTTGACACAAGTTAAAAGTTGTTTCGGAAGCGAAGTACTCAGTTGAGAAGATATCTTCATAAGTTTGGCCTGTAGGCTGTTCTGTAGTGTGTTTTCTAGATTATTGCTTGGTGTGAAGAGCCTAGTCCATGGTGATGGTGGCACCTCTGGACTCATGGTATTGGGTACTTTAAGAAAGCAGGCTGAGCAAGGTATGGCGAGCAAGTGAGTAAGCAGCATCAGTTCTTGCCTCTAGGCTCCTGCCTTGAATTCCTGTCCTGACTTCCATGGATGATGGACTACAAGCTGTAAGATGAAATAAGCCCTTTCTTCCCCAAGTTGTTTTTGATTATTTTATTTTATTTTGACACATCATTGGAAACCCCAAAACAGTCAGTTCCCAGTTTGGACTGTGGTGCAGGAAGTGAATATTTCCATGAAAATGTAATAATAAATACATGTAAAGGTTATTTTCCATCAGCTAGTGTTTGTAATAGCCTGGAAGTCATGTAGACCACAAGAGACAATTTGTTTCTTCTCCTTTTTACTCTTCCATCTATCCTCTCCCTACGTGTGCCATTTGGCATTACACTACCTTGAACTTTCTTAATTTTTATGTACACATTTTAGCCATAGAATTTCTGACAGCTATTTCAATATTTTTGTTTTGCTTTTCATAGCTTCCAGGTCTTAACCAATACTTACAAATCCTGTTTTTGATTGCAAGAACACAGGAAGCACAGTTGTTTTATAGACTGTGCCTGGTAATTCCTTTAACCTGCAGATCGGCTTTTCTGTTGTGATAGTTGTTTGTGTTGTCTTCTCTCCTTTTCTTTGACTGTGTTCAGTTCATTGCATTTTACACTTATCTGTAGAAATAGCTTGAATCTTAATTTGGTTGTCTGCCTTCAGGGGTAATTGTATGCTGCTCTTACCCAGCATGTTTAGGCATAGGCAAAATAAGTTTCCTTAAATAAGTTTCAAAGCCTGGAATTTTCCACAACCCAGCTGATTTACAGCATGACTTCTGTGGTGCTTACAAACACTGGGTTGCGTTCTGTCCGTCCCCACTCTGACTGTACACTGCTAAGGTCTGAGACTGGGACACTTTATCCAACAAGAACTCCGCTAAGTCAAGATCTAAGCTCTTGACTCTGGTTTTCTTGCTCTGGATCAAATGAAAATAAACTTTTCACTTCTTCATCTTCCTTATATATCTGAAAGTCACCCCTGAAATGGAACTGCCTGAAAGACTGTGTACCTGCCTTTCCAAGTCCTCCTCTATCTTGATATAATTGTGCCTCACTGTCAGCTTGAACTCTTTCATTGTTTTTTGGTGAATGACAAGTTTTGTGAACTTTCAAGTTTTACAGTTTGTAGTTCCTTCCTTAAGAAAAATACATACAAAACTAGATATTGGGCCTTAAGGGGCAGAATACAAAGAGAATTCCCAGCTCAGCTTCATTGGCTTCATGATCAGTCCTCTCCTGACCCACTTCTTTGGTTGTAAGTACCTACTTTGTTTTTTTAATCAAAAGTGGAAGGCAGCATTTTTTGTCTTCTAAAGCATATTCCCTACTCATTAGGCAGTGCATTTATTGCTGAGGAGCAGCAGAACTAACAGAGACTAGCTCTTCTTGTTCACAGGCATCTGCTCTTTGAACAGAACATTGGATAAAATCAACCACATTATCTCTATAGTTATTTATATCTCACTCTTCTTTGCAAATAAATAAGAATCATTGATTCTGCAGAAATTAAATATGTATGGGTTGCAACTCCATTACTCTGATTTTTTTCTTTTGAGGGCTTCTTTTTTATAGTTACTAATGCATATTAATTGTACACATTAATAGACCTCACAGTTCCATTTCCATACATAAGTTTCTGTTCATACTCACCCTCTCTGTGACCCTCTCCTACCCTTCTCTCTCCATTGCCCTTATTTTACCCTGGTAGTTCATCTATTATTTTTATCCTGGACTTTTTATTTCTATCTCTAGAATTCACATAGGAGGAAAACTTGTGATTCTTCTTTTTTGTGTGTGTCTGGCTTATTTCACTTTAAGCTGTCCATTTTGAGATCATGAGTTATTTTTAAATGCCTTTCAAATTTTCAGGTGAGCACATATTTGAGGTATCTTTTTATGCTGGCTGTTAGGTTTATTGCCATTTTGCTAAAAGTATAATCTTCATCGCTGGATTATTTCATTGTTGTTAGAACTATTGAGATTTTGTTGAAACCAAATGGCTAATTTTTAATGCATGTGACTGTAAGTCTTATTTTATGTGGTTAGCAGGAAGATTGCTATAAAATACTTAAAGATTAAAACTACCAATTTTCAGAGATAATGATAAGGAGGAGGTGTTTATAGTGGTTAAGAGTGTGGAATTTACAGATAGAATGCCTGCATTAGAAGCCACAGTCCCTGTGGAGACCTCTTTGAGCACCTGGCTCTTTGTTTATAAAGACAGTAACTTTGCCTACCACGTATGACTGTGGAAATTATGTAATGTGTTCAGACATGGAAATGAAAAGTATATGATTACAATATGGTAAATATATTTCAAGACAAAGGGGATTAAAAGGAATAATAAAGGGTACTTATAAAAATTATGAATTGCTGGTAACACCTTTCAAAATGCAAATACTAAAAGAACAAACACTAGAGACATGTAAAGCTAAATCCAACAGATAATTCATATGGAGAGATTTGCAAGGCACAGATAACTCTCCCAGATACATAAGTACTCCATCTTATTTAAACATTAAATGTGTTTCATTTCGTCTCTTAATTCAAGTTTTCTTTCAACATACTCCTGATTCATTCCAAAGCTAAGCTACAGGTCTGTTTGTGATATCACAGGATGGAAACTTGCTGTATTAACAACAGGATTTGAAAGGTAAGGTTTTACAGCAAGAGATATCCTCATAACCTTATAGATTTCTAACAACCTGTCAGTTGCAGGTTTACCTCATATGTTCGCAGAGGACACACAAGTTCATATTTGCTAAATACCAGGATTCTGGCTGTGTTAGAGAGAAACATCCTGTGAAAAGATAATTTAAGCCCCCTGTACTTCATCCTGGTGAGTTTCAAGAGGAAAAAGAGAAAAATAGAAGAGGACAGTCCAGCTGGGAGACCTGTGTTCTGTAATGGGAGGCCAAACCTGCTGGAGGACCTGTGTTCTGTAATAGGAGGACAATGCTGCTGGGGGACCTGTGTTCTGTAATAGGGGGACAGTCTGACTGGGGGACCTGCGTTCTCTAATAGGAGGACAGTCCTGCTGGAGGACCTGTGTTCTGTAATAGGAGGACAATGCTGCTGGGGGACCTGTGTTCTGTAATAGGGGGACAGTCTGACTGGGGGACCTGTGTTCTCGTGTTCTCTAATAGGGGGACAGTCCTGCTAGGGGACCTGTGTTCTGTAATAGGGGGACAGTCCTGCTGGGGGCCTGTGTTCAATAATAGGGGGACAGTCCTGCTGGAGGATCTGTGTTCTGTAATAGGGGGAGATTCCATCTGGAGGATCTGTGATCTTCAGTAGAGATATCAGAGTGTCTGCTGGGAAGCAAGAACATGTCAGATAGAAGGCATATCAGGAGCACAACCTTGTTAGGACTTGGGAAAGATGCTGCCTAGGAGGGTCTTCTTGGAATCTTCACTTCTTCAAGTCCCCTACAGTGTGGCTGGGACCGAAACTCTCTCAGACACTGAAGGCAAGACCTGAAAACAGTAGTTTTGGAGCAATCATTAGGACCCATGTATTTGGAATTTCTCATATTTTAAATCTGTAGGATGCTTTACTGAAGTCCCAGGGCTGCCTCATCACATGGAAGAGTTGAAGATACTCTTCATACTAGATGGAGGAGGTGAAAAAGGACCCCGGAAATAGCTGAAGTGATCTGGGTCAATCACCATGAGATATTAAATCTGTCTGAGAGATCAATTTTTCAATGTCATTTTAGAGATAAGACAGGCATCTAGTGACCAAAAAATTTGGAGAAAATTCAAAAAATTGTTGTAAGGGTAAGCGTTCTTCCCCTCTACTACCTGGAGAGGGTATGAAATGTCTTCCCTTACATAAGATAGTCAAACATCCAATTCCTCAGTTGAGCAGACAGTAGGCTATTGAAAATTATAGAGATCATAGTTATGCAAATGGACAGATCATAAGCTGAATATTGACTTTGCACAACTGTCTTAATGGGGATTTTGAGAGGGTAGATAGAAAGGAAAATGTTCAATTTTCCCCAGACTGATCATTATCTAAAATAAGTGTTTGCCTATCATATTGGTATGCATTTTAAGAAAGGTCTTTAAACTAGTCTCTTACTTAATGGGTATGAGATTTGTAAGGAAGACCACAGACACCACTGTAGGTTTGAAGTATTTGTAAATTTGTGCCATCTCATACATTTGAGTATATACATAATGTGGGAAGTCCTCCTGTCTTGGTGTTGCTTTTATTGGTTAATGAATAAAGAATCTGCTTTGGCCAGTGATAGGGAAGGGTAGAGCTAGGTGAGGGAGGGGAAACAAAACTGAATGCTGAGAGAAAGAAGGTGGAGTAAGGAGATGCCTTGTAACAGATGAGGCAGAATCTTGCTGGTAAGCCACAACCATGTGGCAATACACAGATTAATAGAGATGGGTTAAATTAAGATGTAAGAGCTAGCCAATAAGAAGCTAGATAGAGCTAATAGGCCAAGCAGTGATTAATTAATACAGTTTCTATGTGGTTATTTTAAATCTGGGAAGCTAGGAACAAACAAGCGGGCTCCCACAACACACACACACACACACACACACACACACACTATTTGTGCCAGCTATGGTAATCCAGGAGAATATTTCTTTAGCTTATTGCCATATTGGATGGCCTCCTATGAGCTGGAGTGAACATCTTTAATTTTTTGTGGATGAATATTCAAACAGTTGGAGAACTCAAAGGATTGATATTTCTATATCAGAATACTATCAGTACTGTACAGAATGGCATTTGAGATCTCAGGAAAAATAATAATCTAGAATAAAGTTTTGTAAAAAGAGCAGAAATAAATGTTTAATCTATATTTAATGTGAAGATATGAAAACTAGCTTAGATCCAAAGATTAAACAGTGGTCATAGGCTCTATGAAACAAAATAGGAACATCAAATGACATAAAAGGAAGAAAATTTAGTCTAAGTTTGTTTTTCTTATTATACAGGGTTACAAAAGGTCATTTTCATGCCACTATATAATGTGTTTTTGAGCATATCCCCCAATATCCTCTCTCCTTTCTCACACCTCTCCATCCTCTCACATCAGTTTTCTTTGTTCCTTGGACATTTTGCTATCTGCTTCCATGTCACCATTACATACAATTTGATTTATCTGTAAAATCTACCACTCATAAATGAGAGAAAACATTCAATATTCATCTTTTTGATACTGACTTAATTCACTTCAATTGATATATACAGCTACAGTCACTTTATTGTAAATGATACAACTTGATTCTCCTTTATGGTTGTAAAAAATCTATTATGTATATAAACCACATTTTCTTTATTCCTTTCTCTGTTATGGAACACCTATGTTGGTTTCATAGTGCATAGTACTACAATAAGTTTGGATGTACTGAAAGCAATTAAGCTGAAATTGATATTAAATGTTTTGTTCTGATGGAGAGAGCAGTTAAAATATCAACTAAACAGTTTTACTGAATAATGGAATGATCTAAACCTAAATGTCCTCTCTTTTCTTATACACAAAGATTGCTACAGATTTAAACAAAAAAGTTATTGGTTGACGTCAATGGAAACCCAAGGAAACAGTTCACTATCTATTGCTACTGAGGCTTGCAGAGTACTCTCCACATTAAAACTTTCTTCTGGCTGGATGGGAAGACCATGCGGCTCTTGGTAGATGTTTCTGTAGATTCCTGTGACTCTGAACTTGTTTTTGAGCTTTGTCCACAGGAAAAAGAGGAGAAGGTGGACTTCAAGGGTGCTTCATGATTATTTTTTTTTCTTTCACTTTGGAGGAGAGCTAAAGAACTATGATCCTCAATAAACGCCACCAGGAAATTTAAATTTTCTGAAAGTAAACCAGGAAGCAAATTCAAAGGAACCTGGGACCTTCTACTTGGAGCTCTAAATAAAATGGGTATTGGAAACAGCTAATATGTTATCTATTGAGGTGTGTCGGTGGGGGGTATGCATTTAAATTACCTATAAGTAGTCCGTAAAATATTATTTAAGGTATTTATTGATTTTTCCATTAAAATAAATAAATTAAAAATAGTGATACTATTTTTGTTTAAAATATATCATAAAATGTTTGGCATATCAAAAGGTCCACTTAAAAACATCCAAACAACTAGTTATTAACCTACCTTCTGTACAGAATATTATTCAATCTAGATTACTTGTGCAATGTGCTCATAAACATGAACCCATCAGACAAAATATACACAGCTTCAAGTAAATATGTGTGTGTGTGTGTGTGTGTGTGTGTGTGTGTGTATCGTAAGAAGGGAGGAAGACAGTTTAAGGCAAAGGGTAATGGAATTTATAAAACCAGTGGATGATGTAATACCTGAGCCATGAAAGCCGAGGGGAACTTACTTCCTAATTGGAGGAACAGAGGCCAGTGAGAGAGACACTAGGGGACTGGAGAGAGCATTGCAAGAGGAGATCAATAAAATCAAAGTACACCTGTGTACATCTATTAAAGTATCACAATAAAATTCTTACCTTGTGTCACACTTAAAATAGAATTAAAAATATGAGTCAGACTCACTATCTTTGGGAAAGAATTTCAGAATTTAACACTACTACATATTTCTAAGCACTCAATCAAATATGGACATGCTAAACAGAATAAGAAAGGGATGAAGAGAGAGGCCTTGGCAGAGGAAGAGCTGAAACACACTGTAAGGGACATTCTTCACCTGCCTCCAAAGGTCTTGTTACTCTGTGAGAATGTCAACTCAGAACATGTGACATAGTTTGTAATTTTCGCAAGAAACAAAATTATGTGTGCATACAATTCTATGCTAAATACTAGTAATTTAGTTACTTTAAAACTTTACTAGACAAAATAAGTTTTTATTTAAGAAAATAAACGGAAATTTCACTTAACCAATTGATTGATGGATATTTGATCCTCTCTAAAAGTTCATTCACCATTTTTTGATTACATCAAGCACAATGAGTTGACTTCATAAGAGTTTCTCAGACTTCTAATATAAATGGGATATGTGCTCAACTTTATCTCTTTATTAAACCCTATTAAGAATGTATTAATATCCCTTTAGGATTTTGTCATGTTCACACAATAAAAGGAACTGAATTGGTTATGAATCTGGAAATTATGAATCCATAATTTGAGAAGTAAACATGGTGTTAGAAGCATTAGTGCATTTTATCTGGAGTAGGATATTTTGATATTTTTACAGAACTCATGCTACTAAGCTGCTCATGTCTTGCACAGATAGAAGATAAGAGATCTGAGGAAGCCCATGGCCTAGGGCAGTTTGAATTTGGCTTATAAATATTTTAAGACTGTCAGAAATACCCCAGAGTTGTACAAGGGCCAGAATTTAAGAGAAGCACCCCCCAAAAAAAATAAAAGGAAAGAAAAATCCCACTAATGATATCAGGAATTGGACAAAGGATGACATTAATGATATCCACTTACATTTCCCTCTGGCTGTTCATTGAGGAAAGGGTGTGTGTTAGGTATATTTTCTTTGAATATTGAAATGTTTTTCTCAAGGAAGTCTTAGCTTTACTGCAACCAAAAGTATAGGCAAGCTTAATTAGATAATGGGTAGCTTTGATAGAAATATGTTTAGATTTTAATTTGAATCCTGGAAATTTTTGTTTTTTAAAAATTGATCCTTTTCAAAAAGGAACAATTTTGAAGTGATAAGGAAGCTTAATAAATGCCAACTGTTTGCATATTACTTACCATTGCCTCCTAGATGTTTTCAATTTAAGATTCTTTAATTAAAACCTTTAAGGAATGACCAATCTATATTCTGTATTATATATTGAGTCAATTAAAAATGAATTGTGTGATAAGGAGATTTACTACTTGTAATCCATTAATTTTACTGTGTGTTTTATAATGGATATGTGCATATTATATGAACATAATAATTAACAAAGGAATAACCAGTAGGCAATAATAGAAATACAGTTACTAAAATTTTGCAAGTTTCATTGTTAATTCTGAGTATGGCAGTTTCATTGTTTCAAGTCCATTCTGTAGCAGAGCAAAAAACAATCTTAAGCAGACATAAATTCCAATGAAAAGATATACTTTAGAAAAATATCTGTCTGTGAACATAAATATTACACCGTGAATATTATTCTTGTGAAAATCCAATGAGTAAGCTTAGAACAAAAGTCATCTGCAGCTGTGAGAGTTATAATTAGGTAAAAATAAGTCAAACAAAGGAATCATTCTAAAAAGCCTTCTTGGTAAAGAGAGTCCAGGCTAGGGGTGGTATGTACGGTCCTTATGTATACCAAATATAGATGCAGGAGTTGCATTAATTTTATTTATTTATTTTTATTATTAATATTAAAAATTTCCACCTCCTCCTCTCCTCCCAATTCCCTCCCCCTCCCCATTCCATGGTCCCCATTCCCCCTCCCTTTCCAGTCCGAAGAGTGGTCAGGGTTTCCTGCCCTGTGGGAAGTCCAAGATTGTCCCTCCCAATCGAGGTCTAGGAAGGTGAGCATCCAAACAGACTAGGCTCCCACACAGCCAGTACATGAAGAAGAATAAAAACCCAGTGCCATAGTCCTTGGCTTCTCAGTCAGCTCTCATTGCCAGCAACATTCAGAGAGTCCACTTTGATCACATGTTCCATCAGTCCCAGTCCAGCTGGCCTTGGTGAACTCCCATTAGATCAGCGCCATCATCTCGGTGGGAACACCCCTCACAGTCCTGACTTCCTTGCTCATGATCTCCTTCCTTTTGTTCCTGATTTGGACCTTGAGAGCTCAGTCCAGTGCTCCAATGTGGCTCTCTGTCTCTATCTCCAT
>LOEQ01007316.1:45073-63118 GCA_001685075.1 Bramus lutescens | reverse complement strand
CTTCCTTGCTCATGTTCTCCCTCCTTCTACTACTCATTTGGACCTTGGGAGCTCAGTCCATTGCTCCAACATGGGTCTCTGTCTCTATCTCCATCCATTGCCAGATGAAGGTTCTATGGTGATATGCAAGACATTCATCAGTGTGGCTTTGTGATAAAGCCAGTTCAGGCACCCTCTCCTCTGCTGCCCATGGAACTAGTTGGGGGAATCCCCTTGGACACCTGAGAACCCCTCTAGAGCCTTGACTCTAGTCAACCCTACAATGGCTTCCTTGGTTAGGATAACTTCTTCCCTGCTCCCATATCCACCCTTCCACCATCTCAATTATCCAATTCCCCCAAGCTCTTTCCATCCTCCCCTTCTCCCTTCTCTCTCCCCATCTCCCCTTCACCCAATCCACCCCCACTCCCCTCCTCCCAACTTTTGCCTGACGATCTTGTCAACTTCCAATATCCAGGAGGATAAATATTTGTTTTTCTTTGGGTTCACCTTCTTATTTAGCTTCTCTAGGATCACAAACTATAGGCTCAATGTCCTTTGTTTATGGCTAGAATCTGCATATGAGTGTGTACATACCATATTCCTCTTTTTGGGTCTGGGTTATCTTACTCAGTAGAATGTTTTATATTTCCATCCATTTGCATGCAAAGTTCAAGATATCACCACTGAGTAAAACTCTGAAGTATATATGTGCCACACCTTCTTTATCCATTCTTCTATTGAGGGGCTCATAGGTTGTTTCCAGGTTCTGGCTATTACAAATAGTGTTGCTATAAACATAGTTGNTTTCTTTGGGTTCACCTTCTTATTTAGCTTCTCTAGGATCACAAACTATAGGCTCAATGTCCTTTGTTTATGGCTAGAATCTGCATATGAGTGTGTACATACCATATTCCTCTTTTTGGGTCTGGGTTATCTTACTCAGTAGAATGTTTTATATTTCCATCCATTTGCATGCAAAGTTCAAGATATCACCACTGAGTAAAACTCTGAAGTATATATGTGCCACACCTTCTTTATCCATTCTTCTATTGAGGGGCTCATAGGTTGTTTCCAGGTTCTGGCTATTACAAATAGTGTTGCTATAAACATAGTTGAACAAATGCTTTTTTAGTATGAATGTACATTTTTTGGGTATATTCTCAAGAATGGAATTGCTGGATCCTGAGTTAGGTTGATTCCCAGTTTCCCGAGAAATGGCCACACTGATTTCCAAAGTGTTGCAAAAGTTTGCATTCCCACCAGCAACGGATGAGTGTTCCCCTTACTCCACAACATCTCCAGCATAGGCTATCATTGGTGTTTATGATTTTATCCATTCTGACAGGTGTAAGATGGTATCTCAAAGTTATTTTGATTTGTATTTCCCTGATCACTAAGGAGGTTGAGCATGACCTTAAGTGTCTTTTGGCCATTTGAACTTCTTCAGTTGAGAATTCTCTGTTCAGTTCAGTGCCCCATTCTTTAATTGGGTTAATTAGTATCTTAAAGTCTAGTTTCTTGACTTTTTTTTGGAGATCAGACCTTTGTCTGATGCATGGTTGGTGAAGATCTTCTCCCATTCAGTGGGTTGATTTTTTGTCTTAATGACAGTGTCCTTTGCATTACAGAAGCTTCTCAGTTTCAGGANATGCAAATGGATGGAAATAGAAAACACTTTACTGAGTGAGATAACTGAGACCCAAAAAGAGGAACAACACCTTGGACACGCTGTAGGCATCTCGTAACTGTTAGACACACTAGTGAATAGGTGACGGAACAACAGTTTTATTTTCTTTCAGATGTGAGTCATGGTGTAGAAATATTTCAACAGAAGAGGGAAAAATTGGGTACAATTTCCATAGAAGTCAGAGGCAGAATAAAACATAGGCATGGACTAAGAATAGGCTGAAATTTACCTCTTTTCTTTCTTTAAATTTTGGTTCTTCCCATAAAGATCAAAGAACAAGTCTCCTTTCATTATTTACTAGACTGATAGATGAAGTCTGAAGTAGAGAGTATGTCATGATCTGAGACCCCATATTCAGGCTAAGGAGAGCAGCAGGCTTGAAGAACAAGAAACTCTCTAGGAATCAAGACTCAGGCTACAAACAGCCTATGATATTAAGGAACCTGGGTAGGTAAAACAACTCTTCTATGAAGTCAGAAGTGGCCAGGCACCATTTTGGAAAGGAATGGGTCTTCAATTGGAAGGAATAATGGGTTCTGCAAGAGAACACTGGACAGTGCAAAAGCTGAGAAGTTAATGGATTCTGATTCTTACTGATCTCCACATTTCCTTGACTGCTTCTAGAGTCCAAAGTGTTATTTCTTCCTACATAAAGTTTTTGTTGTCTTTGGAGAAGAAGTTACAATCCTGGCAACAAAGTATGTAATGTGGGATTCCCTTGTAAGCTGTGAATATCATTGGTTAATAAAGAAGCTGCTTTTGGCCAATAGCTTAACAGAGTAAAGCCAGGTAGAAAATCCAAACAGAGATATACAGAGAGAGTAGGCAGAGTCAGGGAAAGACCATGCAGCCACCACAGGTGACTCATGCCAGAACCTAACTGGCAAACAAGTCTCATGGTAAAATATAAAATAATAGAAATGGGTTAATTTAAGATGTAAGAGCTAGCTAGAAATATACTTAAGCTTTTGGCCAAACAATATTGCAAATAATATAGTTTCTTTGTGATTATTTCAGGTCTGGGCAGCTGGGAACAAACAAGCAGCCTCCGACAACAGATTGAGGCGCCAATGTGGGGCTGACTATATCCACATAAAATATGGGAAAGCTTGGAATGGAATTATAGACACAAAAGAACAGAGTTAAGCACAGCTTCTTAGTAGCTGGCATTTTTTTTCGAGTGGGGTCTGTTTACTGCCAGCAAGCAGGAAAGCTGCAACTCCTTTAAGAAAAGGATTACTCTAAAGTATATATGTGCCACACCTTCTTTATCCATTCTTCTATTGAGGGGCATCTAGGTTGTTTCCAGGTTCCGGCGATTACAAATAGTGCTGCTATAAACATAGTTGAACAAAAAATGCTTTTGTAGTATGATTGGGCATCTCTTAGGTATATTCCCAAGAGTGGAATTGTTGGATCCTGAGGTAGGTTGACTCCCAGTTNTTATGCCAGCACCATTTGTTAAAGATGCTTTGTTTCTTCCATTGTATACTTTTATCACATTTGTTGAAAATCAGGTGTTCATGGGTTTGTGGGTTAATATCTGGGTCTTCGATTCGATTCCATTGGTCAACATCTCTGTTTTTATGCCAATACAAAGCTGTTTTCATTAGTGAGGTGGCTCAGTAGTCAAGAGCGTTGCCTGCTCTTCCAAAGGTCCTGAGTTCAATTCCGAGCAACCACATGGTGCCTCACAACCTGCAATAAGGTCTGGTGCCCTCTTCTGGCCTGCAGACAGACACACAGACAGAATATTGGGTATACAAATATTTTAATGGAAAGTTTTGTCAGACTCTTTTTAACTAGACAGTTCTGGAGTGTACAGTTTAATGTGATGTACTGACTTCTTTTATGCTGTTTCTGCTCACTGTTATTTATAGCAATTCCTGGAACTTCTTTAAGAAAATATGTGTCAAATGATATTAAAAAAAAAGATCTAGTGAATTTTCATAGAATTTACCTCCTGCTTTGGTAAAAGAGTCTTTCTAGGTAGGAATTATCTTGCCAATCCCCATTTTATTAAACAGCATTTGTTTAACTTTTGGGTAGAAATCATTGTATAACTAGAATTTAATGCACAATTCATTACATTTCTAAAGGGACAAATCACTTGCATTTTTTTGTATTTTTCTTATTTCATGTTGTTTTTTATGTTTCAAAATATTTTAAACACTGAGGTTTTTTTAATTTTATTTAATTCTTTATCAAAATATGTTTTGTGACTAAAATTTATGTTTTCTAATATATAATAGATGTATATTATTATATATGGAATATTTTAAGGTATTCCTTGTTTTTATTATCTTCTGATTACATTTTTAGTGATGGATTTAGCAAAAAAAAAAGGCTGTGCACTTATCATTACTAAATCACTGAAAATTACAAGTAGTCAGTGTCTTTGTATAGAACAAAAACTATATCAGCCTTCATGAGATAAAGCCTTAAGCACCAGGAACACCTGTGTTCACATCACAGAGTACCCTTAGCAAATTCTTGCATCTGTAGAAAAAAACTGAATGTTCTCCATGCCAGTAGGCTAGCCTCACAATTGTTTAATCTGGTTGGTGTTGCAAATGCTTGACTTGAACATTTCCACATACCTTGCAGTGTCAGCTATCACATCAGAACCAAATTCTCAACGTGGTAAATTTACTTGAAACTTTCTTTTAATTTTCTGGAGCTATATTTTAATTGTGATTAACAAATTGGCTGGACAGCCTTGTTTATGGATTAATTTATATGTTCATTTGTTATGAACATGTTGTGTTCATTTCCACAGAGAAGGATGAGGAAGGCAAGGCAAGGAATTATCTGATTGGAATTTTACTCCTCTTAAACAACTCTGCTGGTTAGTACTATGTGCTTGCTTTTTTTGTTTGTTTTGTTTTGTTTTGGAATGAATTTCTGTAAAATATTGGGTAAATTGAGTTTTTTATCTATTTAGATAATTTATATATTTTTCTAGGAAATTATTCTTTTTACTTACATTTTCAGTGAGCATAACCAAAATTTATTGTAAT
Organism: Bramus lutescens; assembly: GCA_001685075.1. Classification (NCBI taxonomy): domain Eukaryota; kingdom Metazoa; phylum Chordata; class Mammalia; order Rodentia; family Cricetidae; genus Bramus; species Bramus lutescens. The sequence goes on along the minus strand of LOEQ01007316.1, from coordinate 58,429 downwards.
TCTTATCATTGAAAATAATATGCCCACTACACTACTTTGTCATGCTGTGTTTTACTTACTTGTCATCATCATCATTATTGCATACTGAGGAAGTTTTGTGTTGCAGTCTTTTCAAAGGATCAGTTTTGGGCTTTTCAAAGTATCTGTACTCTTTCTTTATTCTTTGCTTTTGAAATTTTAGCTTTTAAAACTATTTTGTATTTAACCTCCTATTGACTGAGGTTTTTGTTCTGCCTGGTTTCCTCAGTCGTTAAGTCCCAAAGAAATATACAGAGGTCTACATTAACTGATTGGCCCATTAACTCAGGCTTCTTATTAACTCTTATAACTCATATTAGCCCATAATTCTTATCTATGTTAGCCATGTGGCTTGGCACCTTTTTTTGATGAGGTAGTCATATCTTTCGTCTTCTGAATCTGGGTCATGACTGCAGACTGAAACTTGTTGGGTATGATGGCATACACCTTTAACTTGGGAGGTAGAGGCAGGTGGATCTCTGTGAGTTCAATGACAGCCTGGTCTACAGAGTGAGTTCCAGGACAAAGATACATAGAGAAACCTTGTTTAAAAAAGCCAAAAATTAAAAATAAAAATAAAAGAAATAGAGCTTAAAACAGCCATGTAAAGATGGAAAACACACAAAAATCTGGATACTACATGTTATTATGTTCTCTTTAAATTGTATGAATATTGAGAAATGAGCAACAGCTGCTAAAAGATGTTTATAAATGCTGTTAAATTAATCCAAGAGAGCTATTTTAAAAATACCTTGACTACAAAATTGAAGTGAAAAGGTATGTTACTTTGGATAAGAGGATTTGCTTTTGCTTCCAGAGGAAATGAGAGGCTTGGAATTTATCCCAGGATAAGAAAACATCAGGTTTGATCAAGGAAGACCTCCTGAGAAATCTCTGAAAGAACCAACTGGCCCAGATGTCTGAGTTCTACATCCAGAACTTATTCAAGACCGCTGCCCAAGATGATCAAGTCTTACAGGATATTCCAGTAATGACCAAAATTCCAAATTTTCTTTAGGTCCCCATAAGATTATAAGTGCCTCCAATCCGCAGAAAGTAGCCCAAAAAACTATGCTCACATTCCAGAAATATGGATTATGGATATTTATCTATGTTTAAAGTGTTGGTTACAATATGTTATGGATCGTGGTCTGGACAAAAAGCAAAACAAAGAATATTAAATTCAGAGTTCTTGTTTTTAAAAAGTGGGGGAAGTGCTGTGAGACAATGATTTTACACTCTAAATATTTGGTTCCTGTACTTGTTTAATAAACACTGATTGGCCAGTAGCCGGGCAGGAAGTATAGGCAGGGTGACCAGGCAGAAAGTAGAGGTGGGGCAACTAGAATTCTGGGAAGAGAGAAGTATAAGTCTGCAGTCTTGACCCAGATACAGAGGACGCAAGATGTGACTGCCTCACCAAAAAAGGTACCAAGCCAGGTGGCTAACAAAGATAAGAATTATGGGCTAATATAAGTTATAACAGTTAATAAGAAGCCTGAGCTAATAGGCCAATCAGTTTATAATTAATGTAAACGTCTGTATATTTCTTTGGGGCTTAATGACTGCAGGAACTGGGCAGGACAAAAACCTCATCAGCAACCTCCCTAGAGAAATTTTTTTTAACTTTTCTAGTCCCCAAATTCAATTCTTGTGTAGAAAGTGGCTCTCTTGCAGATGTCAAGAAAACTCTTAGAAAAACGTAGAGTGAAGTGGAAATCTAAACACTAAACAGTGAATTTATTTGCGTAGAAAACTGTTCTTTGCTGTAATGCTTCACAACTCTACCATTCCCCATCACGATAGGTAGACTCTAGACTTTGGAGACATCCTTACCTGTCAGTTTCTAATGGTAAAGCTGTTTTTCAAAGACAGTCCATTTATTTGATGATGCTTCAATAATGTGTAGAGTGTTCCTTGAAATAAGATGTCCTTACAATTAGAGGCATAGTGTGGATGGCTTAGAAAATCTTGATGAAAAAGTTTACATATAGCATGAAATTGTTTTATTCTCATAAAATAAATCTGATTGGGAGGAGAGGAGAGTTATAGGTGAGAGGAAGAGCAAAAGTGTAATTCAGTCAAATACTTTGTGCATGCAAACCAAGCATTCTAATACTGAGGAACAGGCTGGACACCCCCAGCTGGTTGAAATTTTATGGTTCTGTTGTCCTTCCTTCCTTTCTTCCTCCCTCCCTCCCTCTCTCCCTCCTTCCCTCCCTCCCTCCTTCCCTCCTGCCTTCTCTCTTTCCCTCCCTCCCTTCTTCCCCTTCTTAATACTTGACATTTGTGAGTGGACCACTCTTGTTAAAATTACCTCAAAATCAAACTAAACTAGTGGACTAATATGTCAGGGCTGCAGCTAAGTTTTTCCATGATTTTAGTAAAATGAGATTCCTGCTGTATTATGCAATTATGTAAAGTTAAACTGTTGTCTAATAAAAAGGATGCACACAATGTTCCAGACAGAATTCCACACTGTGTAGAGTAAGTTTTTGCTTCTTGCTTATTTACACGTTTGCTTTTTTCTGGGGGGAATGGTTGTGTAACTGTAACACTCACAGTTCTCATAGCCTGCTTACTTGTTTGAACCAAGCAAATGTGCCACTGACACTACACAGCAGAGCTACTAGAGATTAATGCAAATATTCTTAAAGCTAGAACATTTTGAAGAATATATTTTATTAAAATTATTGTCTAGAGGAACATAATAATATTGACTGACATCTGTAACATTAGAATTTCATCATCAGCTACAGTTCCCTTACACTTTTGATTCACAGTATACTGACATAGCATACTAATAAAGTTCTGGTTCATTTGTTTACTTAAAGTTTAATATAAATTTTCAAAGATGAAAGTAATTGCTTAAATGCTAGTATGTGACATTCAAGTTCCTCAATACAGAAAGTAATTATAAACAAATCATACTTGCTGAAAATACTTTTCTATACCTGATTATTCTTATTCCAATGTGATCAATTTCACATTTTCTTTTTAGCATGGCTTCAAGAGCAATTTTCTACTTATTCCAAGGTCTGCAAATTGTTTAGTTCAATATCCAGTTCCCAGATACTTGTGTCAAAATATGTCTGTGCTTGCACCTATATTTTCACATGAAATTAGACCATTAAAGTGAACTCCAAATAACCAATCTTATGATTCCTTTTCTCTAAGACTACCCGGATTCCTTTACCACCAATTTTAAAGTCTTCTGGTCACAGTGAAAAAAATTTTGCCTACCCACAGACTATTTTAATAAGTCTTATAATAAACCCTGGAGAAAATTTGATTTCACTAGAAAAGAGAATATTGTCTCAATATTGGCTGTGTCTGAATATGTTTGAGATGACAAATTATACTTGAAAGGTAGGGATATCAAGGTTTTTTTGGGGGGGCTTTACTTATGATTAACCTGCAACACATTTGTGTGACCTGATGGGAATTTTGTCCTATAGTGGATTTGAGTTCCATGATAAAAGAGGCTGGGATAGACTCAAATCACAGAATAGGTCTCACAACCATAGAAATATTTTTCTTTTTTAAGAGTTGTTTTTTATTTATGCAAAATTGTATTACATTACTAGTATTTATATTTCATAAATCAAACACCTGATATCTTTTACCTTTCTGTTCCTTCTCTGAGAAACAAATTATAATAATTTTTTGTAAGTACTGAGACTCTCATGAACCAATCTGTCAAGGAACAGGCACTGTAAAAATTAGTTTGCTTAGAAAAACATTTCTTTATATGTCAAAAACTTTTGGACTTTTATTCTCTATATTATTAGAAGCAGAGAAGAATTTTGAACATTCAGGTACATCTTTTATTTACTCTCCACTAGAAATGCTAATCTTTGTTTACTGAATCATAATTTCATTGATGTGGATTGCAATATTGCAAAAAATAGATGTAGGCATGAATCAAAGAAAACAATAATAGGTGATGATTCTTTTAATATCAAAATAATTCAAGGAGATGAGTAGAGAATGAGATGAAAGAGAAGAAGAAGAAGGACAGGAAGAAGAAGAAGAAGAAGAAGAAGAAGAAGAAGAAGAAGAAGAAAAGAGAGAGAAGACTATCATGATTCCAAAAATACCAAAAAATTGAATCAAAATTGCTTAAAAACCTCAATTTAAGACCCCAAACTGTAAAACTACTAGAAATAATGGTATCCCTGGATTAGTGACATATACCTGTAATCCTATTTTTTAGGTGGCTGAGGCAGCATGATGACAGGTTACTAGCCAGTCTGGACTACAGAGTGAAAATCTGTCCAAAACCTCACAGCTGAAAAGTTTCATGACAGAACATTTAATGACAGATTTTCAGACATGACCAACATAGCCCAGGGGGTGAAAGCAAATATGAATAGGTAGGATGGCAGAAAACTGACAGGCCTCTTCTCTAACCATCAAAGGACACACCAAGGAATTGGAAAAAGAAAAGGAACATGAGAAAATGTTCACAAATTCCACATCTAAGAGGAGCTAATGTGGAGAACATAGAGGACTGGTACAACCTAATAACAACAAAACATTAAAATAGGCATTTCCTTAAATATTATATGTCCACATTCAACAAGTACACAGATGCTCAGTGGTACTTATTAGACAAGAAATGCACATCTAACTCATACCCACTTGAGATCAGAAAGGTGGGAATTGGGCATGGATTTTTATGGAACAATCAAAATCTCCATGACCCTGATGATATGTTCCTAAATTTTTAAAAGGTTACCGTGAATGGTAATGTTTCCGTGATCGCTTTCTCAGAATTTTTTTTATTGATACATAGAAAGGGTATTGGTTTTCATAAGTTGATTTTTTTATGCTGTCACTTTTTTGAAAGTGTTGCTCATTTCTAGAAGTTTCCTTGTGGAACATTTTGGATTGCATATATAATATCATATCATCTTCAAATACAGATAATTTATATATATATATGTGTGTGTATTATGACAGTAAGAAAGAAGAACTCACAAATTGAGGGAGTATGTGGTGACTTGGAAGAAGTTAGATTGAGAGTGAGATGACAATGATATAAATACAGTATACATGTACAAAATTCTCAAATATTTTTAAACTAAAAATATGAAAAATGTAGTCTCAGTAATTGCCATTGTATGCAATGTGAATATGAGCACTACGGGGCCCTTTTCTTCCTATGCATGACAATCTCTGAACTGATAGGTGACACTCAACAGTATTTTACCCTTTGCTTGAATTGAAGACAAAATACTATAAAGAAGGTCATAGGACCAAGATTCACAGTGGCTTATTGTCTACAGTAACAGTTTTCTCTACACATCATATTTTTATTTTCACTGTTAGATAATCTTTGTCTCATGATCATATGATAGTTTTAATCCTCAGATCATTTTTTTCAGAGTGAGGTTGAATATTTATTTAGGGGGTTATGGAGGGAGAAGAGAGAGAGAGAGAGAGAGACTCTCTCTCTCTCTCTCTCTCTCTAAAGACAGAGATGGGGGAAGCAGAGAAGTGGGGAGAGAGGTAGAAGTGAAGCTGCCTCTCCGAGGGGAAGACCAAAAAGAGCCTGAGATCATTTTTTTGTCTGCTAAAAATTAATGGCTTAGAGATTACAGCCTCCCAAATTCTTCCTTTCTATCACAGCTCACAAAATGACTGTTACTGAATTTTGATCGTTTTTGTTATCAAATAATTTGACTCCACATCACACCTTTGAATTCCCCTGACCATATACATATTTTCTATGATCTTAAAAATGGATTACCTAAAATAATCTCATGCTTTGCTGTGCTCATGTTGCTTTGACCACAAAGACAATTAATGCTGAATATTTATTGAAGTTGAACTATGTCTGACATAGTGGCAACATTTTAAATAAATCATTTCATTTAATTCTCATAATCAAGGAGAGATAGATATATAGAGATAGATAGATAGATAGATAGATAGATAGATAGATAGATAGATAGATAGAATACTTAAAATATCATCAATTAATATAAGGCCACACAGGTTTGGGTTAGCCTAATCTTAAATCTCATACATATCATGTGAATATCTCATGCTAGTATTGATAAGTCTTTCAATGTTGATGCAGTCTTATTATATGGCCCAAGTTGGTTTGGAACTTCCTGTTATTCTCCTAACTGAGAGGATTACAGGCCTATGCCACTGGGCCTGTATGAATGCAGTTTTCTTTTTTTTTTTAGTTTAGTTTAGTTTTCGTGTTTTTGAGACCATGTTTTTCTGTGTAACTGTCCTGGCTATCCTGGAACTCACTTTGTAGATCAGATTTGCCTTGAACTCAGAGATCTCTCTGCTTCTGCCTCTCATGTGCTTGGATAAAAGGAGTGTACCACAACTACCCATCAAATGAATCAAACTTAAAATTAGATTTATACTAGTACTATTCTATTTGCATTTTCAAAAAAAATTAAATACATGAATAGACAGTTGGATTCTTATTGTCTAATAAACACTAGGCAAGTATTTCATGCATTTCATTCACTTTATGTTCAAAACTTGAAAGAAATATCAGAGATTCCTGTTAGAATCATGATATCCAGAATTCTGAACTCTAAACTTCATGTTATTTAAGATAATAGATAAGCATTCATCAAGGTAGGTAATTTGTTTTGTATTGTTACAAACGTGTACCTTTTTCTTTTAAATGGGCTGAGTTACATTTCTTGCTAAATTTTTTCATTCACTCATCAGATACTGAGCAAAGTTTGGGTAGGATCCATGCGCTACTTCAGCTATGAGGGTTGAGTTGTAGACTTGAGCATTCATTTGCATCTTTGGAACCAACTTACATATCCCAGTGAGGATGTATTGAAGTTGTAGACAATACTTGTACAATAAACTTTTCCTGCCCTAAAGACTTATTCAAAATTTCAAAATCAGCAATGAATATTTTATATATTTTATTCTATAAATGAGTAGATTATTTGAATTTCTTCAGTTATTTTTAACCTTAAGAGTTTGAATAGGAAAAATACTGAGACTTTATTTAAAACAGAGAACCACTTGGTCCTTTCATCCACTTGAACCTCACAGCAAATTCTAAGATGACTGTCACCTAGCTTCTTTTAATTTGTTTCGGTAGCCATTTCTCATGTTCCTTTGGGTCATATAACTATCTCTATGCCTGATGCCTCTGTCACATGTTGATGTAATCTATATGTATGCATATATATGTGTGTGTGGATTCCCTCTTTCTGATATTTTTTACTTCTTAATTTTTTCACTTAGTTTCTCCAATATTTTGTTTCTGAATTTATAAAATGGTGAGATTCAAATTCATTTTATGTATATAATCTAGCTTCTGTGGGTATTATTATATAATATTGAGCCACTCCAAATTTTATTTTCAGGTCTTAAAATCCATCATTACACAATATACTACCTATCTATTTTTTTATTACTTGAAAACAATGTAAAATACTAAAGAGTACTGAGAAACCCTCCTCAAATTTCAAGTGTTATACTTATTCCAACCATAAGTAGATAGTTTAGGAACAAAATGGAAGAGAACAAGATTAGTTTTCAAGAAATTTTTTGTATATAGACTTTTCTCTCCTGCCTGCCAACTTTCAAATAATCGACATGGAGACTTAATTATAAATGCTGAACAGAAAGTTCAGGTTTACTACTAACTAGTGCTTACAACTTAAATTTACCCATTTCTGTTAATCTATGTATGGCCGTATGACCCATGCCTTTACCTGTCCTCCATACTTCTTGCTCCCTCTGCGTCTTCTGGCGACTGCTCTTGACTCCTTTTGGAGGGAGGTCACTTGTTGGTTTCTAGTTGTCCAGCTAGTTTAGATCCAAGATAATTAGAGAGAAACTGTATTAATTAAATCATTGTCCCATTAGCTCTAGTTTCTTATTGGCTAACTCTTATATTAAATTAACCCATTTTATTAATCTGTATATCACCATGTGGCTATGGCTTACTAGGTAAGTTTCTAGCATCTATCTCGGGCAGTTCCATGTCTTCTTTCTGACTCCACCCTTCTTTTTCCCAGCATTCCGTTCAGTTTTCCCTGCTTAGCCCTGTTCCTCTATAGCTCTTCTATAGACCCAAAGCTGTTCCTTTATTTATCAATGGTAATCACAGCATACAGAGGGAAATCCCACATCAGACTCCTTTTACTCCACTCTTCTTTTTGCCAGCTTCTTTTTAGTCTGGCTCTCCTGTCCAATCTCTTCCTGCCCAGCTATAGACCAGTTATCTCTTTATTAACCATTGAGAGAAATATATATTTATAGTGTACAAAGATTGTTCCACAGCATGTTTACTTACTTTTCCTTTAATTTTTGATTATGAAAATAATAAAATCAATATTATTTAGCAATTTCGCCATTTATTTTAATTTTTAATTCATTTTACATACAAACCACAGAAAAGCTATGTAACAAGAAGGTTCCTAAGAGGGACTCTCATGGATTATGCTATAAAGAGAAAATGGATAAGAGCTCCTGGATAAACTGTGTGTGGGAGAGAGAGAGAGGAGGAAGTGGGAGATTAGAAGATGAGGAAATAGGAAGGTCAATGTTGAGGAAGGGATGGAGAAGGAGATCAATGAAGGAGATATCTTGATAGAGGGAGCCATTATGGAGTTAGGGAGAAACCTGGTGCTAGGAAACCTCCCAGGAATTCACAAAGATGACCCCAGCTAAGGCTTCTAGTAATAGTGGAGAGGGTGACTGGATTAGCAATTATTTCTTTAAAGTTAAGCTCCTGTTGAATGTCAGTCAACTTTTCATTACTTTTACAAAATACTTTTGTTGACCAATTTAAAGAGAGTAATGGTTTAGGTTAACGTTTTTGGTCAATAGATGCCTGGCCTACTGCTCTGTGCCTGTGATGGTACATCAGGTTGGAACTCTGAGTCAGAGATTTGCCTAATTTACATTTACCTAACAACAGCAAAAAAACAGAAAGAGGTCAGAGTTCTAGTGTTCCCTTCAGGAACATTTTCCCAATGGCCCAATTTCCTTCTATCAGACTCTAGAACCCATGGAATCCAAGCTTTAATACTTGGGATTTTGATGGACAATAAAGTTCAACATAAAGAAGTGAAGAGTTGAAATGGGTAGGAAATTGAGTAAAAGAGAATTGCAAAAAGAGAGAGAGAGAATTGTTCTTTTCAAGATCACTATATCTAAAAGTAGAACTTATAAAATTTCTCCTAGTAGTAGATTACATACAAAATTGGAAATCATACCCCATTGACATGACAACATTTACACACACACACACACACACACACACACACGCACACACACACATATCCATTGGAAAGAAACAACAAAAGAGTCTTGCTTTATAGAATTAAAATTGGTAAACCTTTTTATCTTTTCATAAAATCTTTTAAGCAATATGTTGCTAACCCATTTAATCTTCACATGAGCAAGTAGAAAATTCTTATAAATTGGAGTAGATATACCAGTAAGTTTTATAGATGAAGTTCATGTAGTGGTACTACTGGGTGATTGAGGGGAATGTTGCATGCCAGAAGGTAAATGTTAATTAAAGGTCACACCAATTGTTACACCCCTCATTGTTTTATAAATTTGTTTGATGCTAAATAAATTATTGAATCTAAGCATTACAACAAGTGTTTGGGATGTAACAGTGATAGAAATGCACACAATTTAGTTTTCATAGAAATTCCACTTTACTTATTTCTCATTTTGGTAGTTTGAGTATTTGTGTGATTTATTCAGTCAACCCTTACCCCCTTTTCATTATTAAAGGAAGCTCAGTGGTATTAGGTGCCCAAGTGCTGAGACAAAACTGCTTTCTCTTGTTAGTCAGGTATCTGTACTGACAGGCTAGGTCTTCAGCTATAGCAATTAAGAGCACCTCCTATGCACATTCACTACATTCTCTTTTAAAAGTGTTTTACCCACCTCCCAGCTCTCTCTTTCTCTCTCTGTCTCTGTCTATCTGTCTGTCCATTTTTCTCTCTCTTCTCTTCTGATGCTCCTGTCCTGGAGGCCAGTCTCTTCTCTCCCTTCCACACATTTTCATCTCCCATACCCCCAATAAAACCACTCCATGTGAGTTCTGTCATACAGTGTCTTTCTCTAGTGGACTACTTTTTTTTAGAATTACAACAGCTATTCTCCCTGTCACATTGAGTTACTACATAAAATAGAGAGAACACACAGTGAATGAGTTTTCCATAAAGTTCTTTATCTACAAGTCACATCCTGCTGTTCTACGGCCCACAACATATGTCTCATGTTTAAAACTTAAGCAGCTATTCAGAAATCATGAGAACACTTGAATTTCAAAACCAAAAATTTGAAACAGAAACATTAAATGAGCCCTATTCTCTGGTACTCTCTCAGAATGACATTATAAGCTTAAGAAATGTTGTCAAGGCAAGTGAAAGACAATCCCAGGCCAACCTGGGTCCTCACAGTCATGGCTAGTCAAAGTCAAAGCCCCACCAGGTGAGGCAAGGTAGGTGCCATTATGATGAGCAAATATATGGTGGAGAAATGGGAGAGAAAGGGAACCAGAGTAGTTCATTGTTGGCAGAGGTTTCTGTCCCACCCAGAAACTGCAGTTGTTCAGTCTCAAAGAAACACACAGAGGCCTATACTAATTTGTAAACTGGTTGGCCTATTGGCCCAAGCTTCTTATTAACTAACTCTTACATCTTAACCCACAATTCTTGTCTGTGTTAGCCACATGACTTCGTACTTTTATCAGTGATGCATTCTCATCTTGCTTCTTCTGTGTCTGGGTGAAAACTGCAGACTCAGTCTTTCCTCTTCCCAGAATTCTCCTAGTCTGGTTACCCCACCTATACTTCCTGCCTAGCTACTGGCCAATCAGCATTTTATTAAACCATTATAACTGACAAACCTTTACAGGGTACAAGACTGTTGTCCCACAGCACTTCTCCCCAAGTTCCTTTTACAAAAAAAAGCTCTAAATCTAATCTTCTTTCTTTAGCTTTTTTTCTTGACCATTATCCATAATAACTTGTAACCTACACTCTAAACAAAGACAAACATCCACAATCCATTTTGGGGGGGACTTGGACATAATTTTTTAGGCTACTCCCTACTGATTTGGGGTGCTGATAATATTATGGGAACATGAAAATTCAGAATTATCGTCAAGTTCTGACTGGCATGTTGTGTGAGGCCTGATCATCTCAACCAGCAGTCTTGAGGCTGTTCTAAATATAGAACTCAGAGAAAACTCCAACAGAGGTTCTTTAAAAATTTGAATCATCTTGGCCATTCACTCCTGTCAGAGATTTTTCAGGGGGCCTTCCTTGATCAAACCTGATTTTTCTTAGCCCATAATGAATCCACATCCTCTCATTTCCTGTGTAAACAAAAGTAAAACCTCTTCTCCAAAGTAACATATCTTTTGACTTAAATTTTGAAGTCAAAGCATTTTAAAAATACATATGTTGGATTAATCTAGCAGCATTTTTAATCAAATGTCTTTTAGTAGTTGTTGCTCCTTCCTGTGCATCAAACAATTCAAAGACAACACAATAACATACAGTATTCAGACTCTCTGAGTGCTTTCATCTTTACGTGGCTCACTATTTTAAACTCTATTTCTTTTCTTTTTCTTTTTTTTTTTGAGACAGTGTTTCTCTGTGTATCTTTGGCTGTCCTTGAATTCATTCTTTAGATCAGATTGTCCTTGAACTCACAGAGATCTGACTGCCTCTGCCTCCCAAGTGCTGGGATTAAAGGTATGTGCCACCACACACAACTACTCTACTCTTTCTTCCTTCCTTCCTTTCTTTCTTTCTTTCTAAGAAAGAAAGAAAGAAAGAAAGAAAGAAAGAAAGAAAGATTCAAGGACTTTATGTTTTTACTTTTCTCTCCCAAGTCTACATGTACTTTTAAAAACACTGTAAACCATTTAAACATTCAGAGGGTTTTTTTTTTTTGGTCTGAATTTATCTTTACTGTATATCTCTCTTTTTCTGACCACATGAGTTTTTAATTTGTTAAGCTATATGAATAGGATTAAAGCCATGCCTTTGAGAGTTGGATGCACCCTATTTCTGAGAATCTAGCCTCATGGCAAAGGTACTAACTGGAGCCATGTTTATTGCCACAACTCAATGGAGTTTAAATGTCCCTGCCACCACCAAGAAGCTTGCTGCTGGCTATACATAAACACCATTTAAGTGTTTGGAAGCAGGGCCTTTTAAAAGAGCTGTAAGTTTTTTGTAGCTAAAGCTGAGTCAGGAAGCCTCTCTTAAATTAGATGCACTTCCCTCTAGCAAACAGAATCCACCTGAGAAAATGCTGCTACCGAGAAGCCATGCTTAACTCTGTTCTTTTGTGTCTAGAATTACTTCTCAAGCTCTTTCAGGTTTTATGTGGATGTAATTGTCCACATTGGCACCATTTGTTGACAGACATTTATGTCCCTCCTAGTCCAGCAGCCATTCGGTACCAAAGAAATACACAGAGGTTTACATTAATTACAAACTGGTTGGCCTATTAGCTCAGGCTTCTTATTAACTCTTATATCTTAAAGTGACCCATAATTCTTGTCTGTGTTAGCCCCACGGCTTGGGACCTTTTATCAATGAGACATTCTCACCTTACTTCCTCTGTGTCTGGGTTATGACTGCAGACTGAGCCTTTCCTCTTCCCAGAATTCTCCTGTTCTGGGCATCCTTCCTGGCTACTGGCCAACAAGCATTTCACTAAACCAGTACTAGTGACAAATCTTTGCAGACTACAAGACCATTGTCTCACAGCAATTCTTTGCTTTGGAGAGAAGTAGAACTGAAGAAGCAAATGTGGTGAGGAACAGGCTGATGTGGGTGGCCTGTTTACCACCCAGAGCCAGGATGGTGTCTGAACCAAGGCTAATGCCAAGGACAATGTCTGGGTCCATGGTCCTACAGCAGCCAGGGTCTTTGTTGATGTCCACAGCTTCAATAATCACTGAAGGCTGTACAGATATCCAGGGTCTGGGCTGATATCTGAGGCCACACAGATCTGAATGGACTGTACAAGGTACTATGGTGATGTCTGGGCTTGGACTGCAGCTAAGGACCATGTCTGGGTCCATGGCTCTAAGGTAGCCAGGGTCTGTATTGATGTCCATAGCTCCTCATACCATCAATGGCCATACTAATGCCAGGGGTCTGGCTGCCACCTGGGTCCATATGGGTGTCTAAGGGCCAAACTGTTGATGGGGCCATGATGATATTCAAGCTCAGGCTTCTGTGGAGGACCATGTATCTGGGTTCATGGTCCTACCATAACCAGGGTCCCTGTTTGATGTAGGAGGGTCATCTGTCTATGTGTTACTTTCATTGGTTAATAAAG
>LOEQ01007316.1:31531-44860 GCA_001685075.1 Bramus lutescens | reverse complement strand
GTGCGGGAGCTGGGCGGGACGAAAAGCAGGGCCCGCTCCCCTTATCACTACACCTGTTGATGTCTGTTGCCCATGCTACCACCAACAGCAACATGGATGCCCAGTGTCTAGGTTACAACCTGTAACCATGTGGGTATCCAAAGGCTGTGCCTCCACCAGATAAGTACTGATCTGAGGGACCTGTGCTGCCACCCAGGGCCATGATGATGTCCAGGTCTGAGCTGCTGCCTAGGGCCATGTCTGGGTCTGTGGCCCTGCAACAGTCATGTCTGAGTTTATGTCCATGGCTTCTGTTACCAATGAGTACTGTGTAGATGCCTGGGTTCTGGCCAGCCATCTGAGACCATGTTGGTGTTCAAGGGCCATGCCACTCATCTGGATGCCATGTTCTGTTACTGGGGTCATGTTGATGTCTGGGGCTAAGCTGCTGACAAGGGCTATGTCTTGGTTCATGGTTTTGCAGCAACTGGGTTCTATGCTGATGTCCATGGCCCATGTTACCAGAGGGGTTATAGGGTCCATGCATGTTGGAATCCAAGGTAATGCTAAGCTGGCCCCACCCTTCACTGGTCCTGGGATAGCAGGTACTATCCCTTGCTGGACACTGCATTAGGAGAACTGGCCCCTTCCTCTCATCGGAGAGCTGGACACACCTCTCAGTATGGGCATGGGAGTGCTGGCTCTAATGTCATGATCCTAGGAGAGCTGGCTCTACTCTTTTCCTGAACAGGGTGGTCCTAGTGGCTCAGACTGACCAACTTGGCTAACACCCAGATGCATATCCTGGGCCTTAGACTGTTGAACCCTAACATCCACCAAATCCATGGCCTGCTGGATTGTATGAAGGGACTGGTCCTGTGGAACAATAGCCGCAGGATCTCCATGACTCAGGGCAACAGCAGGATATTAGAGAGCAGTTTTGGTGAGGGTCTACTAATGATGGTGTGCCAGAGGCCTTAAACCAGACCAATGATGCACTGCAATGAGCATTTGTGTGTGGGGCTGATTGGACAAAAGATTGTGACACACTGCAGCACCCAATGTCACTAGGACAAAGGAAGAGGTGCTGGAGAGGTAGGAAAGAGGGAAGAGCGAGGTGTTTTCTGTTTTGGTTTGTTTGCTTTTAATTACCTTTGGAGGGTTGGGAAGATATTCCAGGGGTGAGGGGCAGACATGGAGGAATTGAGAAGGGAGTTAAATTGGGGTAAATGATGTGAAATCACCAAAGATTCAACAAAGAATTATGACATATATATATATATGCATATATAAATTTTGTCTATCTTTTCTTATGAAGAATAAGACCACTTGTTCATCTTATTGAAGCTCTTATTTGTAAATTATTAAGGTTTTTATAATCTTGACAGGCATTTACATTCATAAGGAAAATATATAACTTATTATACAAATGTAAATTTATGTACATATATTATGTTCAAATAAGTACTTGCTTCTTTTCAACTAAGTCATCCATATAGCCCTACTACTCCAGTTTTAGAAAGATCCCAATTGAAGGAGCATTTTCAGATATTTTAAAATATTGTACCTAAAAGCCCTATGGATTTAGAGAATTCTCTTGTATCTCACAGAACACGATGAAGCCAACTTGGTGCCTACCTAGAGGCTTCACTCGTACTGAAAAACTATTATGTTGCTGGAATTCTGCACACTATCAGAGGACAAAGGAAGTCATCAACCAGCTCCAAATGCACAATGGTAACCATCCTGTGAGATATGCTGAAGTAGTAATAGTAGCATAAATTCTGTGGTAATAACCAACTGATCTTTGATCACATTTACCCCTTCCCTTCTTGAGACAGAAACCATGCCTGATACTGCTAGGATAGCCAAGAACCTATGGCTGAATAGGCCATGAGACCTAGGGGAAAACCAAGTCTTATTGCTCCTCCAAAAGAACATAGCAACAATATGACCCCTAACATTGTGTTACACCAACAGATCAGTGTCTTGCTCAGCTGTTATCAGAGAAGCTTCCTGTAGTACATGGAAACTGACCCAGAGACTCACCATTGAAGTGTACAGTGAATGAGAAACTTCACAGTACTCAGTTCTAAATGGTATATCTTCACCAATGCTCTCCCCTCAGTGATCAGGGAGCTATGCTGAAGAGGAGATAGAAATATTATAAGAGATTGAGGCAATAGATATCACCAAGAAGCAGGGTCGTCCAGACACTACAGTACTGATCCACACATTAACTCATAGAGATTGTAACAGCACACATAGGAACAGATTTAAGGCTAATGGGGTCTCAGTGATGAGAGGGGGATGTGGGAACAGGTTCTATCCCAATCAAGAAGCTAACTGCAAACTGAAATCTTCTAGCAAATACAGAAGCTTCACTGTGTCTGTTAGCCATATTTCAGGGAAGTCCACATACCAAATGCTTAGCAGTATTTGGTAAACACAAAACAAACTCATTGTCCTTTTTGTAGACATTTTGTCTCATTTTGTTTTGGTAATTTTTTGACTTATTGGTCTTTTGCTTGTATACTATGGTTTCTGATTTAATGTTTTTATTGGGGTTAATGTGTGTGTGCTTGGTTTTGTTTGTTTTAAGAGAGGGATAGAAAGGGTATGGAGTTAGATGTGTGAGAAGCTGGGAGGAGCTGGGGGAGTGGAAAAGCATGATCATAATATTTTTGTCTGAAAATGTTTTTTTCAAATAAAAAAAACCTGTGGCTAATGAAAAATACAGATGACTATTCTATGGCATTTTCAAAACCAGTGACCAGCCCAGAGACCTTTCTCAATGAACTATCATGTGTGGTGAAGTTTCTTCTGCTGGCTTTCTGTTCTGCTTCACTACCTTGTAGTTTTTACCTACATCTTCTATATCACAAAATCCATTGTTCAATTAAGTAACTTTAATAAGTTCCATTATTCATGAGTATCTCCTATCTTCAGTACAATTACCCTGCAGGTGAAAACAGCATCTTTTGTTTTCTAAGTCACCATGTTCTGACTAAGCTAAGATACTCAATAAACCATTCATTGACCAAGTAATTAAATGATCCAAATATCCCTGCTCAGAAATTAAAAAAAATGATATTGCAATTTGTTGGAGGATATTTATAATTTTTAAAGAGTTCCTCTCCTATGCTAAATATATTTCTTAGCAGCATGTAAGAGTTCTATCACTTGTTACCATTTACATGAGCATTTTTAAGTGTGCAAGTAAGAGATATTTCAATGATTTCCTTACTATTATATGCTTTCATCTAACAAATCCATTTCTAACTCACTGTGTACCAGATTCTAATCAAATCTAGAGGTGAAAGTGGTGTAGCTAAAACAGGAACATATAAGCAAATGATCACACTGCAAAGAGCTCACATTGTTACTTGGAAAGCTGGATCAATGTGTGTGCAGATTAATGTAATTCTAGAAAAAAAAAGAATGAAATTTTCTCAAAAAAATTAAAACAAGATGAGAGAAGGGAGCGTAACTGAGATAAGGGCTATTTATGAGGCAATGCTATTGTTTCAGTATTGAAATAGCCACCATAGCCTTGCAGGTGTGAGCATTCAGTCCCCAGCTGAGGGGCTGATACAGGAAGTGTATCACCTGGGGCAGAACTGAGGCACAGTAGTCACGTCTTACTTGCTGTTCTCTCTGTGTGTCCTGAGTGTGGATGGAAGAGGGTGAGCCAGTCTACTGCCTCTGCCAAATCTTTGCTGCCTCCTGCCATTCCTTTTCTACTGCAATATACTGTATTCTTCAGGGACTATAAGCCAAATACGTCCTTCCTCTGTTAAGTTGCTTTGTTAGTTACAGCAACAGAAAAATAATTAACAGGAGTACGTAATATGAGATGAAAGTAAGGATTTTATTTTACTTTAAGAGAAATGTAAGTTTCTGGAAAGTTTAAGCAGGACAATGCATTTTCATTGTCAAATCAAGTTCTTCTTTCAGCTCTTGGCTAAATGTCAGGATCTTTGAAAGATTTAGTATAAAAAGGGAGAGAGATAAAGTATGCCAGGTGTAGAAATAAGTAGCAGTGAGAAATGAAAATGGACAAATTCAGAAAACATTTAGTATATAGAAATGGCAAGAAATGTTGATGCAGTGGAGGTTGTGAGTAGTGTTTAGTTTAGGTGTGCTGGCTAGAGTTTTGTCAACGTCACATAGACTAGAGTCATCTGGGAAGAGGGAACCTTAAGAGGGACTTCTTTCCATCAGATTTATTGTAGGCAAGTCTATGGGGGCATTTCCTTGATTAGCTATTGTTATAGGAGGTCCAGCCCACTATGGACAGTACAAACTTTGGGAAGATAGTATAGAATTGTCTAAAAAAGCAGGCTGAGCAAGCCACAGAAAACAAGCCAATAGGCAACTTTCTTCCACTGTCTCCACCACTGCTTCTGCTGTAGTTCCTGCCCTTGCTTCACTTAAAAGTGAACTGCAATTGAAACATACAAGACAAATAAACCTCTTTTTCCCCAAGTTGCTTTGGGTCATGGCATTTTAGGTGGTTTGAATAAGAATTGCCTCTATAGGCTTATATACTGAATATCTGGGCTCTAGTTGGTGGAATTGTTTGGTAAGGATTAGGTGATGTAGCCTTGGTGGTGAAGGTGTGTCACTAGGAGTGAACTTTGATATTTCTAAAGCCTACACCATTTTTTTCCTTTTGTGTTGGGGAAAGGGTCTCACTATGTAGCTCTGACTGTACTGGAACTCACTATGTAGTCAAGGTTGGCATTGAAAACACAAACACAGGGATCCACCTGCCTCTACCTCTCCAGTACCAGGATTTAAAGCATGTCCTTACCATTTATACTTTCTCCTTCCCTCATTCCCCAGCTGGTGGTTTTCCTCTCAGCTTGTAAGCTCTACACTATTGCTCCAGCACTCCCTGCCATGACAATCATGGACTCACCCTCTGAAACTGAAAGCAATCCACCAAATTAGATGCTTTATTTATAAATTTCCTTGGTTATGGTGTCTCTTCACAGCAATAGAAAAGTAACTAAGATCATGTTTATCATATTATTAGAAAGCAAACAAGGACTGTGGGAATTGAGCATTGTTTACTTTAATACTGTGGAGTGGGAGAATGCTCTTGTACATTGTAAAAATTTGTCACTCATATTGGTTCAATAAAACACTGATTGGTCAGTAGCCAGGCAGTAAGTATAGACTGTGCAACCAGATTAGGAGAATTCTGGGAAGAGGAAAGGCAGAGATACAATCACCAGCCAGACACAGAGGAAACAATGTGAGAATGCCTTACTGATAAAAGGTACCAAGCCATGTGGCTATATATATAAAAGAATTATGAGTTAATTTAAGTTGTAACAGGTAGTTAGGAAGAAGCCCAAGCAATAGGTAAAACAGTTTATAATTAATATAAGCCTCTGTGTATTTCTTTGAAACTGAATGATTGTGGGACCAGGTAGGACAGAAATTTCTGTTTACACTTCAGTCAATATATAGAACCGGTTGAGTCTCAACATGCCCCTTTGACATATTGAGATATACAACAGCACACTCTTATTTAAGCCTGTGAAATTATAACCTTCTTGAAAGAAGCTGGTCTTCCACTTGGAAGACCTGTCTGGGGATAAAAGAGTCTTAGAACTCTTCTGTAAAGACATTTTACTAGTGACTAATAATGCTTGTGAGAGGATAAACAAGAAACAGAGACAGAAGAAACTAATAAGAATCTTATGAAGACCATTATTTTGCAAACCATGTAAGAGAGCTGAATTTCTCATTTTACAATGTTGAATGTTTGCCTTTATCTTAAGGCAGAATTTCACTATATCCTCTGGCAACTGACAATTTTAATTATAGCAAAAAACAAAAAAAGCCAAGTTTAAATATTTATTACACTTGATAGCTAATATTGAATATATTCTCTTAGAGTATGATGCTAGCTGTCTCTAATTTGAATTATCAGGAACCATCACAAATGTATATATCCAGAGAAAGAAATCTGCATCAGAAAATTGACAGGTTTGTGGCTGGCTTTAAAGGGAGAAGTGATACATATATTAAAAAAACAGAAAATGGAGTGAAAGCTACCCAAATGCAGAAACTCAGTGATTAAGCATGTTGTCAATAGATTCTGACAGTAGGTATGGGATGACAGCTTGGTCATCACATGTAGAGGCATTTTTGTGCCTGACAGATAAACACACATTGTCTGATTTTCCCATCAGGCTTGATGAGTTTGCCTAGCCCTTCCATAATCATCAATATGAGGATTTTAATGGCATTTATTGTTAATTTAACTGGGAATATCTACATAGAATATAGATGATTTTATAATGAGAGATAAATCAATGTGTAATACAGACAGACATTGAAACTGTGGAAAATTAAGATTAAATTTTCATTGTGTAAAATTATTGACTTAAAGTTTTTCTTTCTTTTTTTACATAATAGGGTTTAAATATTCTTTGCAGTGTTAGAAATTAACAATCCAAAAAGGAACTAATGAATGAAGTAACTTAACAGACATTACTTGGAAACATTCAAGTTTTTATTCCCTGTTCCAACTGTAAATATCTGTGTGGGAAACCTCACAGCATTTTCAAATAGCCTCATATGAGATTAGAGGGTCAGACCTCTTAACCTGAGTAAGGTTGGCAGGTTCACCAGGGAGAACAGGTTAACAGCTTTAACCAGTGGTTGTCAATCAAGTCCTGTGCCTCATATGCACTTATCACTGTCTTTCTCAAGGTAAGAAAACAGAAGATCGATAATATCTGCAACAAGTACAGCCACATGAGGAACTGCAATTCAGACACATCCTGTTCCCATGGTGTTTCCGTACTCTTCTCCCAGAGTTAGCAGGAGCGTGGGTCTCTCCTATTAGTTAGGGAAAATGACCACACAGCTGAAAGTTTAGTAAAGGGGAGAAACATCTGTCTGTTAAGAAATTAAAGCAAAATAAACTTTTTCAGGGTGTTTTGGGTTCTCTTCTATTTTTAAGAATCATATGAATCTAAGATTGTATTTTAAATTAATTATGAGATTTATAATTAGGAATAAGCTTTTATCATGTAATTAAATTTATGAAAGGGAAGGTGGGGTAGGAACATATAGTTATATATTAACATATGATGAAATAACAATTGTGAATGACATTAAGGACAGATGAGGAATGATAAGACCTTGACCCCTTCACTAATGAGCAGAATCACCCATAATCATAGCTGAACCTGTGAAGGCTAAAGCCAAGGCTCTATTGTGAACACTACCCTGCTCCTTCCTGGATTCGTGCACTTCTCAGTCAACAAAAGTGCTTCCATCATCTGTTTCAAACATTCCAAGAGGCACAGTCTCTATAGTGCATCATGATAAGAGTAACTTCTGTCACCTCACGGAAGCTGAAACACAGCTGGTCTGATCTGGCTAGTGACTAAGGAACTTTCAAAGTTAAGAAACTGTTAACACTAATGATTGTAAGGTTAGGGTTAGGGTTAGGGCTAGGGCTAGGGTTAGGTTTAGGCCTAGGATTAGGGTTATGGCTATGGTTAGCACTAGGTTTAGTGCTAAATTTAGCCTTAGGGTTAGAAGAGATGAACAATTTGAAACTGTGTGTGGGAGACTGGACTGGTCTAAAAGTTGAAAAATGTTTAAATTTAATATTGTTTTGCAATTGTACACATTAAATGCAAAATCATGTGGTACTAAGTAGAGCACATTTTGTCTTTCCTTATAGATCTTCTCAGTCTACCCCTAGACTTATTCATACTAAGGGTTTTGCTAGTTCCTGAAAAGTCTTTTTGTTCTAATTTTTCCCCTCTTTTTCTTAACATATATCTTTTCCTTTTCTTTTTCTTTAGGTAATAATTTGTAACTTGTGAAGGTACACTAGCCCACTCGAGCATGTGCCTCTGCATGTTTTTGCCCTTTTCCCACTTTTTATCTGTCTTGCTAAAGTTCATTAGATTATGTTCCTAAGGCTGCCCACCAAGCTCTATTCTTTTATTTGGCCTCTTTCTTATTTTCAGGCTGACTCCAAAAGTCCGGTTGTTATAAGCTCCCATTGGTTCACCCAGTTAACATACCCAATTAAAATTAAACGCCTCATCCTTACACACACTTTTCCCCTTTACCTTCCTAAACTTCCATTTTCCTATGGGCGAAGTCTTTCTTCTCTCTGTTCAGAGCTCATCCCATCCTTCCAGGACTAATACCATTTCTCCCTTTCCCTTGCCAACGCCTCCATTGTCCCCTATCTCCTAGCTGCATTGTAGCCTGTCCTATCACAAACGTCCTCATTCCTCTGCACCATTACTGTGGTTCTCTGCCTGAGTCAGACAGCAGACGCTTTATCGTTTCTTCCCCTTAATAAAGGGTCTTTGTGAAAACAGGCATTTGGGTGTGGATTGTCCATAATCTGGATCTGAAAGGGAGCCCTGTTGAGCAGGGGGTCTCCTTCAAAATCTATAGGCACAAAAAAGAGCATTCATTGTTATAAAATTAAATTCTATGTAATTACCTTAAACATATAACAGATCCTGGAATTCTAAGTTATCATTTAAGATTGGGGTGATTGTTTTTTTGGATGCTGATGAAAAGTTTAACTAAGAGAAAGCTGGCATCTGTCTCAACCTGCCTTTGAAATGTGGATGTTTGCTTCTGATTCCTGTCTTTTCTAAAGATCTGCTTCTTCATTTTGTGCATATTATCAAGTGAATTATAAGATACTAATATATGAAGTGAATAGCATTATATAATATAAAATACATAAAATTATGAAGTGAATAACAAGATACTAATATAGCTGTATGTATAGCTGTATGTTAATATATATGTGCATATGTTTAGAACCTTGAGTAGAGATATGGTCTAAGAAATGTGTTGTAGTATTTCACAGGGTTGATATTGTTAAGGTAAAACACCATAATTAAAGCAACTTGGAGAGGAAAGAGTTTATTTTGCTTATACTTCGGTATCATTGTCTATCATTAAAGAAAGTCAGGACAGGAACTTGAACAGCACAGGAACCTAGAGAGAGGAGCTGATGCAGAGGTCATGGAGGGGTGCTGCTTACTGACTTATTCCTCATGGCTTGCTCAGTCCACTTTCTTAACGAGTCCAGAACCACCAGGCCAGAGACGACACTACCCACAATAGGCTGTGCCCTCCCCCACTGATCACTAATCAGCAAAATCCTCTGCAGGTTTGCTTACATCCTATTTCTCTAGGGAAATTCTCTCAATTATGACTACCTTTTTTCTGATGACTCTATGTTGTGTCAAGTTGACATAAAAACCACCCAACATAAGGAGTAAAAAGCAAAGGTGTCAATTCTTTATTACCTTTATTCAATATAATACCAAAAGTTTAATCAATGTATTAAGGAAAAAGTAATAAAGGTAATGCATACAGAGAAGGGGAATATAAAATATTAAGTTTGTTTATTGTATGATTCTATACATAGAAAAGCACAAAGATCTCAATAACTTAATAGGAAGCTACAAAGTCAAATAAATATCCATGGCTTTTCTATACATTTATAACAAAACTTTGAGAAAGTAATAATAAAATCTACTTTCTCAACACTCCTCAAATCTTCAAAGAATAAATGTAACTAAAAACATGGAAGATGTCTATAATAAGTTACAAAGTACTGAATGAAGACATTGGAAGCTAATATGTGTTAGGGCTGAGCTGATCCAAGACTTTCTCTGAGGCCCTGATGTATGGATAAGGCCCATATTTTTTCTCTAAAACCAGAAATATGCTTGACAGAACCAATAGTGGCCTGTTCCAGGACTCAGGGTATGAGGAGGGGCTATAGTTTTAGATCCTGAGAATGGAAGTCTTCTAACCATACGCAGTCATGGTTATTAGTCCCAAGGCCATTGTGTGCATCGTCTATAATGTTCTTAAGATATTTTGTGTTCCCCTTGTGCGACATTACCTTATTAACTTCATTACATTGTAATATTTCTGCTGAATTTATCTGATTTTCCCCTGGAAATAATGTATTAGATGTAGTACCTCTTAAAGAGCTTGCTTGAGATAAGACATAGCTTTTTCAAGACCTCCTGGGCTACCTGTTCTGTTTGCTTTATCTCTGATGCTCTGGACCTTCCTTCTTGGGCCCCTGCCACTGAAAAATGAACTGCCGGTCCAGGTCAAGGTTCAACTCCCAATTTCATAGGCTGGAAGAATTAATACTTACAAAATGCCCACACTACTCAAATCAATCTAGAGATTCAATTTAACCACATCAAAATACCAGTGATATTCTTCACAGATGGAGAAAATATTGTCCTAAAATTTAATATGGAAACACAAGACTCCCAATAACTAATTCATTCTTGCCTAAAATGGAAAAGCTTGAGAAACCATAAAACCTGAAGGAAGTCAGATTGCAGCTTAATACTGGGAACAAACAGGCACCCAAATCAGAATAGAAAGCTCAGAAATAAACCCACCCATCTATAGCCAACTAATTCTTGACACAGGTGATCCAAACATAACATCAGTGCAGAAGCGGTCTCTTCTGCTAGTAAGACCAGAAAAACTGGATTTTCGGTCCCATGTAGAAGAGAAAAACTTGGCACCTATTTCTCACCTCATTCAAAAACTAAGTCAGTGAGGGTCAGAGATCTTATTGCAGTACTTACAACTCAAAATTTACTGCAGGGAAGCAATGTCTTTCAGGAAACAGCAAAATTAATAAAGTAGGATTACCTTAAACTAAAGAGCTTCTGAACAACAAAGGAAATAATCAGGGGAATTAAGAGACAACTTACAGAGTGGTGGAAAATGTTTGCCAGATATTCAACAGAACATTAATATCCTGAATACAGAAAGAACATTGTGTATTTAGCAGCAAAATAAGTAACCCAATTAAAATATAGGTAAGTTATTTAACATGTATTTCTTAAAATAATTATTATAAACAACTGATAAATGAATGAAACATGGTATATATCTTCAGTCATCATGGTCATATTATCAAAACTACAAATAAATACCATTTTTTCTCCAAATGACTATTACTAAAAATATTAATTAATTTTAAAATATGCTGACAAAGATATGAAGTGAAAGGAATCACACACTGTTGGTTTGTAATATAAATTAGTACAAGCTGTGAAAAACATTATGGACATCCCTTGAAAAGCTAAGAATAGATAAGATCTAGTGATGCCACTTTGGGTTTTATATGCAAAGGAAATGAAGTCAGAACACAAAAGAGATATCTGCATGCTTGTGTTTATGTGTCATTTATTGTTGGCAGTAAGATGAAAAACAAACCAGCCTAAGTGCCCACTAACCATAAAATGGACAATGGAACTATGACATATAATCACAATGGAATAATATTCAGATATAATGAGGATGAAATACTATCATTTGTAGCAAAATGGATAGAGCTAGACAACGTTAAGTGAAATAGCTAGACACAAGGTGATAAGCATCACTTTTTCTCTTTATGTGGGAACAACAAAAGCCACTCTAAAGTAGTAGTATCATTACTAGGGCCTGAAAGCATGGTGGGGGAGAGAGAGAGAAAGGGAAAGAAGAATGGATGCATATGATTTATATGTACTACATGCATGTATGAAAGTATTACACTGGATCCTGTTTCCTTGCAAAATTATTACATGTTAATATAATGTTTTAAACTGTGATATACACATATAATATAATGCTGTGCATCAAAAATATGTAATAAATTACTGATAGACTAAATGTGAACAAATCTCACAATTATTCTGAATAAAATAATTTCATACTGTATTGTTTAAATTATCTAAAATTCAAAAACAACCTAAACTAATGTGAGGGATAAGATAAAGACTGATAGTGGCCTGGGGTCCTGTATATGGTGGTGCTGGGTTTTTGGAAAGGAAGAGTCATCAAAGGTCAAGTGAAAGTTTAGAACTGTAACATGTATAAACTTATTCTCTCATACAAAAGAAAGACCATAGGATGATTCAAAACACTGAGTTCAGGTGTCAGAGTGCTTGTGTTCACTAATATTAGAAATAACTGTTACTACATTATAATTTCCTTTCATGCGACTTCTTTGAAATTCTATTATAATAGATTGTAGTATCTGTGTTGAAGATATCCTGGGAAAGTGATATTTCCACCATGTTGTAAATATTATACTTAAAAAATATTTACCAATATGACCTTTATCAGAAATGCAAATGTAATTTTAGTCTTTAAAGTAATTTAAAATGCAAATTAATCTTTAGTTTCAAGACAATATACCATCAAACATTTTTAAACATAAATAAAATTCCATGACTTTGTTCTTCCTTGTATATTTTTATGCAAGAGATTTTTATAGACCAAAACTATCTTGCTCTATTAAGCACTGTTTCTGAAAGAAATGCAGAAATGTAAATTTGAAATGCTTTATTTTTCATGTTAAAATATAAAATTATATTAAATAATTGAAGAAAATATTAGTTGAATAAATTCTGAATCAAAATAAAAGGCCATAATATTTAAGAAAGAAAAAAGAGAAAGTTTGGAGAGTTGTCTCTATCTTCATTATCTAGATAATGTTTTCTCAGGCAAATTTGGCTTCAAAAATGTAAATCACAAACTTCTAATATCTTGTTGTATAACAGTTTCCTCCAAGATTGAAACATGCCATCCTGCAAGAAGTTCTTTAAACAGGAATGTAAGCAACTTAAAATAGCTTCAGGAAGTTCCTGAAACTGACCAGAGTCTAGGTCTCACCCTACCAGAGTAAACGGCATATCTTGATAATCATTGAAACTGAGCTGCCAAAATTCAGACAAGCCATGCTACCAGGAAGATGATTCTGAGATCAGAATAGGTGCCTGGAAGAGGTGTAGACCAACTGAGGCACCTGGAAAGGGCACTCTCCACTGATAAAGCTGCCTGTGGGCTGTGTAGTGTGATGCAGCTGTCTTTGAATCATTTCTTCTCCTGTAAGTAACCCTACACGCATATTTCTGTAAGTAATTCCAATTGAACTCATTGCTTCACCAAGTTGGACCTTGGAGGTACATTTACTTTGGCCTGTTGTGGGCTGCCTATCTGTTGTGAACAGGTGTGTGTGTTTGAGCCTCCCCAGGAAAAGTATACACACACACACACACATTATTTTATGTACTAAATTTGTCTTAGAAATATTTTACATACAGTAAACAAAGTTGCTGATATATTTAAGAAACATTTCTACTAAATTTAGAATCATAATTCTGTTCAGGAAGTTTACTATTATAAATAAAAGAAATAGAGGTTAAGTAAAGCCGCATAAAGATGGAAATTACACAAAGAATCTTGATACTGTATGCTATTATGCTCTCTTTGAATTGTTTGAATGCTGAGGAAGTAGCAACA
>LOEQ01007315.1:67782-77955 GCA_001685075.1 Bramus lutescens | reverse complement strand
CCCCCACCCCCAAGCTCCAAATTTTTGACTGGCAATCTTGTCTACTTCCAATATCCAGGAGGATAACTATATATTTTTCTTTGGGTTCACCGTCTTATTTGGCTTCTCTAAGATCATGAATTATAGTCTCAATGTCATTTATTTATGGCTAGAATCCACTTATGAGTAAGTGCTTACCATATTCATAATTTTGGGTCTGGGTTACCTCACTCAGGATAGTGATTGCAGGGCCTTTCCCTTCTACCCCATGGTGACTCTCCTTTCCATCTCTACCACCATGATTTGCCTCAAGCTCCATAAACTATGGCTGCAGTACTCTGTCTCTAAAGACCACAGCTCTCATCCTCCAAGTGCTCCTTTCTGTCCCTGTGATTTCTTGTGTGCCATTTCTTTGATTTAACTCTCCACTGTTGAAGCTCATGTGCTCAGTCTCATCTGAGTACCTGAAGTCTTCACTCAGAGAAGCAGAAATAACATATGACCTGCCTCACAGATTATCACTGTGCATATCAATTTATAAAATGCATAAGCATACTCAGTTCAATGCCCAGCATATAATAAGTGCCCAGTTCTTATCTACTATGAATATTCTTCTTTGTAAGCACTTAACCAGGATTTGCTTGGATGTCTAACCCTGGTAATCAGTGCTATGCTTGGTGTAGGCTTCTTTGAGTCCTAGATATTAGTTCAAGGAAAGATCAAGGGCAGCCTGAGGCCCATAATCCAGACTCATACCATAACTCTGTCCATTAAAGAGCTAATATTCTATTGTCCTGGGAAAGACAACAGTGAAATCTAAGGAAGAAAAAGGAAGGGTGTAACCGCTCTGAAACACAGAGCCACCACCCAGCATAAGGATGGGTCACTAATTATAAGACCAAATATGGTGTTGAATCTAAGTTTATTTTCTGCCTCTGTCTGTCTCAATGGTTGTCTCAGCCTTTTATATACTGTTGTGCCTTCATCTTTAAACATATTTTAGCATCTCCTCTTACCAGGTGGAGTCAGAGATGGATCCCCATTATAATTCAGGATCTGCCAAAAACTCACATACACTTTATTCTTTACCAATAATCTTTATTGTAGATTCCTAAATTCCTTTAGACACCTTACTTACCTTCATTAACTCTAAATTGAAGATTTAGCCACAAGGAACTGAGAAGGACTTGGAACTCTAACACCAAAGAAAACACACCAGTTTGTGGCCTCGTGTGAGTTCTAAAATAACGTTAAAAGATGAAAAAGACGGTAGGGAAAACTGCAAAAAAAATTCACAGGAAAAAAATCACAGCATACTTCATGGATGAAAGTATCAAAGTGCCATATAAAAAATGTAATAGGTGTCATCAGAAAGTCTTCGTTACACTGAGAATTAAAAGACAAGTAGAATAAGCCATATGCTAAGAGAAAAGTAAAAATACTTTTTTATTTAACTTATTTATTTTACGTCCTGACTGCATTTTCCCCTCCCTCCTCCCTTCCCATTCCCTCCCCTACGTCCTCTCTGCTCCCATACCAATCCACTTCTCCTCTGTTTCTGTTCAGAAAGAGGCAGGCCCCTCATGGATATCAACCAAACATAACATATCAATTTATGGTAGGACTAAATAGTTCCCTCTTGCATTAAGACTGGGAAAGGCAACCCAGTATGAGGAATAGGTTCCCAAGGCAGCCAATGAGATAGTCCCAGTTCCCACCATTAGGGATCCTGCAAGGAGACCAAGCTACACAATTGTCACACAGGTCTGTCTCATGCAGGTTCCCTGACTGTTAGTTCAGACTCTGAGCTCCTATGAGCCCAGGTTAGTTGAGTCTGTGGTTTTCTTTTGATGTCCTTGACCCCTGTGGCTCCTACAACCTTCGTTCCTCTCTTCAGCAAAACTCCCCAAGCTCAGCCTAATGTTTGACTTTGGGTCTCTGTATCCATTTCCATCAGTTACTGGATGCAGCTCCTGAGACTGAATCCATGAGAGTAAGTCCACCCTCAACAATGCCTGGAGTGCTAAGACCCATAGGCTGGGTGGCCCAGACACCTAGTATAGAACTAAACATGATTGGAGGAAAAAAAATGTCTAATGATATTCTGCTACACTCATACATTGATGCCTACCACAACTGTCATCAGAGAAGTAAGAATTCTAAGAGGGAGTAATACATGCAAAGGCCTTGGGGTGGAAGTCAGACAACCATTCAGATAAAAATTGGCAAGTGGAGGTTAGGACAGAAGCGGAGAACCACAGGGAAAGCAGGGTCAGATCTATTCCCCTTTAAACCACAATTCTTTTTGTTTTCATTTTTGTTGTTTTTGTTTTGTTTTATTGTTTTTTGTTGTTGTTATTTTTCAAGACAGGTTTTCCCTGTAGTTTTGGAGCCTGTCCTGGAACTAGCTCTTGTAGACAAGTGTGACCGCGAACTCACAGAGATCCTCCTGCCTTTGCCTCCTATGTGCTCGGATTAAAGGCATGCACCACTACCAACCAGCTAATCCACAATGTCAGTGTCACTCCCATGAGGCATTCCTAGGTCAGTCACCACCTCATAAGAGTTTATTACCCCATTTTTGTAGTTCATTCCTCTGTTTTATTTGTTTCGTAGAGTGCATGGCCACTGCCAAGCACACCTCTCTCCCTATTCCTAGAGAGCATGCAGCTTTCTAACCTCTAACTCCAGATTCCCAAACCGCTGCAAACACCCACCTCGCTTAACTTCATCCATTCACTTTGTAAATGATGATTTTACTCTCCGACACACAAGATGTCGAGGCTTCCGGAATAAGGGACATGATCAAGGACATTATCTTTAGTGATTTGTGTTTAGACATCCAAGAAAAGGTAGAGAATTAACCCCATCTCTCCTTCCACCACTCCCTCTTGCATATGCCCAGGATGGGAAAAGGCTGATGAGGCAATGTCTATTGTGTTTCTTTTTGAGATAAAATGCCAGAGAGCAAACTACTTAGAACATAGAGAGGATATTTTAAAAGTAGATGCAGATCTTTTTCTATCACAAAAAAAAGTGAGACAGATCTTTGACGTTCTCATTGGGTGCAGCATATACCCCCATATGTCTTTATTATTGTCTAGCACTATTGCTTCTGTCTCCTCTCCACTTGTGTTAGATAATTCCTTATTACTGTTTCTTAATCTGAACAACTACTAATGGACACCACACCACAAATAACTTGACTCAAATATAGTCATTCTATGAGGGGGACTTATTAAGGGCTTCAAAGCCTAATAAATAATCAATGCCCACAGGGCCTTTTGAAACTTGCAATTTAAAAACAAAATATAATGCAGAGATGTACAAATCACCATGGATCATCAGGCCTGGGTATTTTACTACAAAGTAATTTAAAAAAATACTGAAGTCACTTTCCTCTGTCACACATCCTGGATAGAGGTTAGCGTAGTACGTAACAATATTAAAAGTCCCTCCAGCAAGCCACAGGCCTTGCCCAAATACAACTAATGATGAGGGGCCTGTCTAAGGGGAAGAAAAAATTTAATTCTGAAAGGTCAAGTGTCAGAATATAAGATGAGGCAATATTCCCCCATTTTATTTATGATATAGCTGAAACTGGGAAAGTTCTGAGTCAAACCAATAACATGACTCCTTTCTTTCATCTTTTAGGAATATTTAATATTCAAATACACACCTCTATTAACATGGATTTGGATACCTTGTATAATGCTGCCCAAATATATTTGAACCACAAATTACTTTCTCATGTATATCTGTCACAACTGTTTAAAATAATAACAAGGAAATTCACGAGTTTTGTTTGTTCACATAAATTGAAAACATCAAAGGCTCTAGAATGAGGAGAATTGGGCTGAAATTCCCGCTGAATCATTTAAAATGATGCCCTTAATCATGTGCCTTAATCTTGAAGCCTCAAAATCCTTGTGCGTCAAAGAGAGTGAAATCATCAGTTGCTATTTTACTGGCTTTACTGGGATGGTTAAATATGTTAATAAATTCGGAGGCCCTTTAAGAAGTGTGAGCATCATATAATTTTTGCTTTTATTATAAGTAAAGTTTTCTATAAAGACCAAGCATCCATGGAAGGACACAGCAAGCCTGCTTGAGCAACGTGAGTTAGGCAGAAAGCAAGTGATGGACAAGCAAGAGTTAGGAGCACAGATCATAAGCAATATAAATGTCTGAACCACAGGTACGGTCACTGGAGCCAGTACTCTGAAGGCCATCTGGGGCCTCCAGCTGAAGTCTTTCTAAAGAACATTAGCTACCTGTTTAACAATTTTGGTCTTAATATGAACTGAGGTTTTTCCAACAAGGAACTTTCACAGCTTACATAGAATTTTAAGGCTCTCTATAATAACATAAGGCCTGCCCTGTCTGATTGAATCTGTTTTTGTTTTCCAGATCAAGTGTTTGCATCTCCAGTCATATTTGCCTGTGTATCTACTTTCTTCCCTTGAAGTCCCTGGTGTGGTGCAGCCCGTATCCTATGAATAACATGATTACCAGTACACTATATTTAGCATGTTAAGATCTTCCAGGCATATAAAAGAGTGCTGGGCTGTAGCCCAGCAGCAGAATATTTCTGTTGCATATGTGAGGCTCTCTGGGTTCAGTCTTCAGCTCTGGCTGGAAAGGAGGGAGAGGGAGAGAGGGCAAGGAGAGGAAGAAAAGGTGAAGTAAGGAATATGCAAAGTGGGGGACGGAAAGAGGAAGAAATGAAAGAAGGGGAAGCAAAGAAGGCAGGAAGGGAAGAAGGAAGAAAGAATGTCTCTTTCATTTTGATAAATACATGGAAATAAGACATTTAGCTTATAAGAAAACCATATTCTTAACTTTTGTGGAAATTCCCATATGCATTCAGCCTTTATGGAAAGCAGTTTTAAAAGGGTCCACCAGTTTCAGTTCCTTCAAACAGTGTAAGACTTCTCCATTTCTCCACCTCCCCACAAACACCTGTCTTCCATCTTCAGTCTGTTTTATCATGTCTATTCTAACAGGTGTGGTGGAATGTCTAATTGTAGTTTTAATGTACATTTCTCTGATAATTAGTTACTTTGAGCATTTTTCATTATGCAGTTCGAATTTGCATGGCTTTTGTGAGAAATGTTTAATTGAGTCCTTTGCCCATTTTTAAAATGACAACATTTTCTAGCTATTGAGTTTCCTTAGCTCCTTGTATATTTTGGATGTTCATTTCTTGTCAGACATAGAGTTTAAAATATCTTTATCATTCTACAACTTTGTCTGCTCACTTTTGATCATTTCTTTTTCTGTGAATATGGATGCATTTTAATGTTATCCCATTTCTCTATGTTTGCCTTGTTGTCTGTGCTTTTGGGAGCATGTCTTAAAAAATCATCACCCAAACCACTATCATGGAGATTTTCTCTTATGTTTGATTCTAAAATTTTCACAATTTTAGGTCTCGCATTTGTCTTCCATCCATTTCAATTTATTTTTATGTGGTATGAGACATGGGCATAATTTCATCATTAAGCATGTGGATATCAAGTTATTGTACCATTTATTGAAGATACCACCCTTTCCTCATGTGTGTTACCAATACACTTCTTAAAAGTCTGTTAATTGTGAATATGTGGATACATTTCTATGTAATATGTCATCCATCTTTGACCAAAAGATTGTTGCTGTTGTTGCTGTTGTTATTTGAAGATCAATACATGCTACTATAATTACTACAGCTTTGTAGCCTATTTCGAAAGCAGGGATAAGATTCATTGCAGTTTTGCTCTCTTTGTTTACTACTTCTTTGATTATTGATGTTCTACTAAATTTTATGTTTTGTTTGATCACTTTGCATTTATTCATTCTTTATGAAAATGATCTAAATAAAACACTGGTTATATTTTGTTAAAATATGGTTCATGCAATCATTTTTAATAGCTTCTACGTGAATTTCTCATATCCTTGAAACTAGAAGTGTCTGAATCAACATTAGAATTTAAGGTGCTTGTGTCCTATTGAAGATCCCTTGTTTTCTGTCAGGGAACGCAAAAGCTACTGTTGAGAAAAGAGATATCAAGTCTATTTGGGAAAAGAAAGAGGGACAGTGAGAGGGGAGAGAAGGGCAAGAAGATCGATATGGATATAGATATTTAATTATATTAAATTATAAGCATATATTAAAATTTCATCCTTGAACATCTTCTTTGAAATTAGAACTTGGATTCAAACCCAGGTAGTGCCATACATCAATTGTGTGCCCTTATGCAATTTTCCACACCTTTATCCTCAATTTTATAGCAAAGCCTCATAATTAATATTAATAGACATATTGTGTGAGCATCTATCACAGTGCCAGAACTACAATATGCTCCCCAAGTTCATCTCTCTCTACATCTTCTTACCTTTCCAAATCATTCCATTGACAATTCAGTGGTGGATAACATTTCTTAACACTAATTACTCGCAACTCCAAACCATACCCTGCTTTCCTTTATCAGAGCAGATAAGTGATTCTCTCTTTGTAGTGACTGTTGTGCTGCAAACTGCAATCTTCATATATTAGACACTTCCCCTTATTGTTCTGCTGACAACACTGGAGCCTTTTCTGCAAGACTGACTAATGCAACTCCAAGCAATATGGAAACACTTCCACAATTTTCTCATTTCCCTGATGAGACTGTTACTCTGTTTTTGCTTCCCACCCCCTTTAGAAAGAAACTCCAAGGGGTCTGCTCTTAATGGAGTCCCTGCGGAGGAGCTGTTTTGTCAGACGCTCATCCAAACACTTCACAAATAACACAAAATTGGGTGAGCAGCGCAGCTTTTCCAGGTCGTTAAACATTGCTTAACTATTTTTCAAATGTTTTGGCATCAATAAAAATTCTCAAATGTTTTGGGGTCCAAGAACTTGTTCCATTAATATTTTACACCCTGAATGTTTTAAAGGATCATTTATTCTGAAGTCATCTGTCAACTTTTCTTTAAGAGCTTTTGAATATCCCTCCAGTTCTCCTAGCTGTCTGTGCAAATATCTGAATAACTTCTTCCATTTCTACCAATCTCCTGACTGCAGGCACTGTGCATGATCGCAGTAGATGGCTGGGGCTTCACATACAGGAATAAAAAGAGACCTCTCTAGCAGAATCTGTCTTTAGAAAACAACACAGATCTTTTCTAGCATTATAAGAGCACATTCCTGGCCAGCTGACTTGAAGCACTCTATCTACATACTCAGGTATAGTACTGCTGGGTCACATGGTAGACATACATTTCGGGTTTGGACAGTCCAGAATGGTATTTNTTTTTTTTTTTTTAGGATAAGAGGGCAGAAAAAGTGTAATGAATACTTTCCTAATACAATTGTTATCTTTAGGTAGAGGTGCACTTTTAAAAAGCTTCGTTGACTGTGTTCATTGTGTATGATACTATGTTAAATACGAAGGAGACAAGAAGGAAAGGAAAAGGAGGAATGGGGAGGGGAAGGAGAAAAGAGGAGGCAACTTGCATACATAAATCTAAATCATAACTTGGAGAGCACGTGTTCGGAATTGATGTGTGTAAATGTGCTAAAAGGCCAATGGAACTCTTTCTTTGGAGTGATGATACAAAGAGGAAGACAAGAAGTGATGCTGGCACAACCTGGCATCAAGAAAGCATGCGTGCAGGGAGGAAGGCAGGGTGGCATGGAGCTGAATGCAATAAACACTCAATAAATATTAGTATCTTTCTCATTTTATGAAGCAACACAACACTAAGTCCCAGAAAGATAAAAGTCTTGTGCAAACAAGGTTTCTGTAAAAGAATCTAGGCTGAAATATGACACTAGACTTCAACCCCAAAGGCCAGTATTTTAGAAGAGTTTCTCTGGGTTGCCTACTCATTTCCTTGTCTGTGGAATGTGCATCACCTTCAGGACCTCCACTAGCATCATATATATAAGGTAGACAGGTAGGAAAAAACCCTCTAAGTTAATGCAGAAGCATAGCATTCGAGGAAGCACAAGCATGAATAGACATTTGCATTGGCTCTTCCCTCTGTTATATCAACTTCCCTCAATTTATCATCAGTGACTTTCAGATCTTGGGACAGTTAATGTCTCTAGCAAAGCAGCAACAATGGGAGGTTATGTGCGTGTGCCATGTATATTATATGAGTGCACATACACATAATCTCTCTCTCAAACTCTCCTCCCCACATACATACACACACAGAGGGAGAGAGAAAGGGGAGGAGAGAGAATTCTTCACTGGTAAGCCCCCAAACAATGGGCGGGTTTACAGACTCACAAACTAAAAAGAATAGCTGTCATTTTAAAATAAGGATTTAAATAACCTTTACATGTTAAATAGTTGTCATTTTTAAATAAATAATTAAATAACCTTTACATGTTAAAATCTTCTATTCATTGAAGACACTTCGTCCACACTATTCCAGGGTAGCTGTTTTTAAATTAAAGCCCATTAGTTGTAGGTTTTACTCATTTCTGCAAAATATCTTTGAGACAGCATCTATGTCAGTGTTTGATTAAATAACGGGGTACTATACACTCCAAATAAACTATGTAGTATAACCCATCACAATGCCAGCTCAAATGCCTACTCCTCAAACTGTTGATGCCTCAAGGCTTCCTATTTGACTTTGCTGGCATTCTGGGTTTGTCTTCATCATACAAATCCACCATAATAAAATAGTTTGAACAATTGTTTGCTTGAAGTGTGCACATTATATTGTCAATGGTTATTTCTGTCTTTAGGATCCATGGATCCTTGAACAGTGTTTGGCTCTCAGTTCTAAATCCTACTTAATATAATGTGTGCAAGTTTTCCTGGCTGAACAGTTTTCTAGGAGAGTTGATAGCAACTTAGCAAAGGATGCACAAGCATCTTTATTCTAAAACCCCGAGCCTTTGAAAAACAAAGGGGTTTTATGCTGTGTTTGTCTGTCTGTTTTGCTTTGTTTTTAAAACGCTTATCACTTTGAAATTTTTCTATAAACTACATAGAGGAAGATCTTGTTTCATTTTTAGGAAAGAAAAGGAGGGAGCAAGAACATTTATTTTCTCTTCCACATGCACAGCAAGCTTGGACTTTGAGAAACTATCAGAGCATGGTACAGGAAAATGTCAAAGTCTGAAAAGAAATGTTGCAATTGGTTTTTGGCCTCATCTTTTTCCTTCTGCTCTTTGATGGCTCCTCTTAAGGTATTTATTGCCTGATTGTTCCTTTTGTCCTTGGGCCATTTCTAGATTCTCCACTCAAAAAAAATTATCAATGTCAACTGGGTAGGAGAAGTCAGACTTTACTGCAAAGTGACTGGCTTTTACCCTGGCTTCCAGTGGACAATAGCAGAGCTTCTTCTGTCCTCATTGTTCACCTGATGAATTTCAGTGATACTGGAACAATATTATTCATCCAGCCAAGTGGAAGTTGCTCAGCAAGAGATAGGGAGAGCTATGGAGACAAAATAAAGTATGGTTGAAACAATATGTATTGAAGTTATCATAAACTTTGTAGACTTGCCAGGAGATTCAGGAATGATAGGGATGGTGAGCTGTTATTAATAAATAAATAAATCCTTAGTAAGTGGGAAGATGAGTATTCAAACTCGAATATCAGCTAACATCAAAATGTCTGAGAAAGAAATCAATTGCTCTTTAAAAAGGCAGGCTAATTTGTGGTTCCTTGACAATTTACATGTTAGAAAATGAAAAAAAAAGAAAGCAGAGAAAGGATCTGTGTAAATGTGTGTGTGAGAGACAGACAGACAGACAGACAGAGAGACATACAGAAAGAGACAGAGAAAGAGAGAGACAGAGAGTTGGAGAGAGAGAAAAGAGTAGGCTGTGGCTTTCATCACAACTACCCTCCCTCCACATTTAATTATTGTAAAAGTGTCTGGAGTAAGAACTAGTTATGATTATTATAAAAATCATCAAAGAAAAAAGGAACAGCCTGAGCTTCATATCAGTGTCATATGATACCAAAGGAAACCAGTTTTTCATAATACAGGTGCTCTGAGGCTATTGTACTACAGATGTTGTTGTTCCAGAAATTTCCACATATTTGAGGGAAGTTTGGCTTACATATAATATGGAAAATAGGCAAATACTAAAGAGGTTGTCAAGATCCAAAAGAAGTTGACAACTAGTTAACAAAAAAGACCTTGATTTTTCCATATAAAGTTGATTATTGTTCTCTCAAGGTCTGTGAAGAATTTTGT
>LOEQ01007315.1:52537-64858 GCA_001685075.1 Bramus lutescens | reverse complement strand
GCAGGGAACCCTGACTGCTCTTTGGACTGGAGAGGGAGGGGGAGGGGAATGGGGAGGGGGAGGACATGGGAGGAGAGGAGGAGGTGAAAATTTTTAATATTTAAATAAATTATTAAAAAAGTTGGAAACAGTAATATGCATTTGGAATTCCAGCCCAGAGGAAGGAAAATAAGAAGTTCCCTAGGACTAGCTGCCAGCTAGACTAGCCTGATTGAGGAGGGCCAATAAGAAAACGTGCCTCAAAGGAAGTGAGTGGCATTCTTTAGGATAACTCCCATGGTTAACCTCCAGCCTCTCCTATCCATATGCACACACAAAGACATGCACTTTTTTATTTTTAGATTCATTTGTTTTATGTACAAGTGTTTGCTTACATATATATCCATGTACCACTTACATGTCTGGTGCACACAGAGGTCAGAAGGGCATTGGGTCCCCTGGAACTGGAGTTAAGAGTTATTGTGACCTATCATATGAATGCAAGGAACTGAACCCGAGTCCTCTACAAATGCAACAATTCCCTGGAACTGAGTCATCTCTCCAGCCCCCCTATGTAATTTTTAAAGATAAAATTATCCTGGTAGTTTCCATTTAGATGATTCTTTATCTCCAGTTTCTAAGTGAGAACAGTGCACAATAGGACAACTGTCCATTATCACATGGCTAGTACATACAGGATGCAAATGCATGTTTTGTGTGCTGACATGTACAAAACTTAAGTATTAGAGGGGTCTATCTCTGTCTGCTTCCATATATATTGCCCAAAACTGATCATTCTGTTTTGTGTTCTTTCCTAACATAAAATTCTACCCTTGGTTTTCCCCTGGCTTAGCAGCTATCACTTTACAAAGAGGCATCAGTTATCTGTCCCTGCTGCTGACTGCTCCACAGATAATTGCACTTTCATATCGCACATCTCCGACACTCACTTATGATATGCATCCAGTTTATGAGCTGCTAGAGCAATGACTTGTATTTCAAAAATATTTGCATTAAGGATTCTAAAATGCCAACCAAAGGAAAATAAATTAGCAACTAAAAACACCTTGGGTGACAGGTCAATAGTTCTGAAAGATACAAGACAGAGCTATTTGAAAATTTTATTAGAAACTCATCCAACCATTCACTCACTGATTTATTCACTCAACAAACCTTTATTGAGCCTCTGCTACAATGGGAGGCTGTGGATGAGATGCAAAAATAATAAGGACAACTGGCTTTATCTGAGAAGGGTTTACAAATATATATATATATATAAAATGGAAGAAAAATTATTAAAGGCACTATAAGGAATCTGGACACTTCAAAAAGTGAATTCCCTGTCAAGAAAGTATTCAAGAAGATTGGATGACCCACTTGTAAAGAATGGTATGGTTATAACCCAATCTCAGAAATCTGTCTAGAACAGATTAACTTCAAGTCCCCCAGAAATGTTGAGCATTTATACACATAAATGCTAGGACAGAATATATCAAATGCCCAAGGACATAGATCATGGAAGAAACAATTCCAATCCGTGGAAACAGAGAAGGTTCACAGGGTGTGCAGACACTGAACAAAGGTTGGTTCATTTGAAAACATTATTCATAATTTCCAGGGTCCCAGGTATTTAGTCTTTCTGAAAACCAGTCTCCTAATCTCTAAGAGAGGGTTAATTATGCCTGCCCTTCCCAATCTCCCCAATTCTCTGAATATCAAAAGAGATGTTTAAAGTACTTTGTAAACCTAAAAAATGCAAATGTAATGTTAGTTAGAAAGTCTATTGTTATTTTTCTTAGCTGCATCACAGAATTTGAAGGTATTGCTGAGGATACCACATACTTTGGTCCCTGGACTGG
This sequence comes from Bramus lutescens, assembly GCA_001685075.1. Lineage (NCBI taxonomy): Eukaryota > Metazoa > Chordata > Mammalia > Rodentia > Cricetidae > Bramus > Bramus lutescens. Next base: position 63,020 of record LOEQ01007315.1, on the reverse strand, counting down.
TAGAATCAGGATAATACTGATCTGGAAACCTCCTGCCTTCAAGCTAGCTCTCATAGTATCAGAAGATGCTATGCAAGCAGCTAAGGGAGAAAAGAACCCATGGCTGGAGATGTTATAGTCCCATAGAAAAGAGCCTACTACTGTCATTTTCCTAAGTTAGCATAACCTACATCAGTATTCTAAATAATTAACCTTCTCCCTATACATAATGGTAGCTCTCAGTCTTCATAAAAGGGGCTTTTTTGTCCATGAGAATGAGAAACAACTTGCCAAAATCAGAAAGTAAGTAACTATGGTCTACTTGGTCCTTGTGCTATATATACTACATAAATCCTACATCTAAGATTCAAGAACCATCACAGAAAAGGGGCCAAAGATATTGTAAGAGCCAGATGGCTTGGACAACAGATTCAAGATTCTGTTATATAGTCACAACAGTGAGGCTCCACCCTGGGAATCTTAACAATATATTTACCACCGCTTGTTCTTCCCAGCCACTCAGCTAGCTTAGCCCAGAAATAATCACACAGAAACTGTATTCATTAAATCACTGCTTGGCCCATTAGCTCTAGTTTCTTACTGGCTAAATCTTATATTAATTTAACCCATTTCTATTGATCTGTATATATCACCATGAGGTCATGGCTTATCAGCAAAGTTTCTGACTTGGGTGGTGGATCCACAGCATCTCTCTGACTCTGCTTTCTTTCTCCCAGCATTCAGTTTCATCTTCCCCACCTACCTAAGTTCTGCACTGCTATAGGTCCAAAGCAGTTTCTTTATTTATTAATGGTAATGACAGGACACAGTGGGAAATCTCACTTCATACTACTCATCATGCCCATGTGGGTGAGAAAAATGTAGCAATTCCCTACCCCAAGAAAAAGACCTCCAGTCAGCTAATGGTTAGTGAGGAGAGCAGAATCAATTTTCTATGGAGCCAAAACTCTGATATATTTTTCAATCCTAATGGTCAACTCTAAACAAATAGGTCATGAAGTCAAGAGGGGATAGAGACTGTGGACACAGGCTGGGCAGCGGTGGTGCATGCCTTTAATCCAGCACTTGGAAGGCAAAGACAGGTGAATCTCTGGGTTTAAGGCTGGCTTCATCTACAGAGTGAGTTACAGGAAGACTCCAAAGCTACAGAGAAACCCTGTCTTGAAAAACCAAAAAATAATAAAAATAATAAAAGATTGTGGACAGAGGAGGAAAAGGAAGGGAAAGAGAGGTGTAGAACTGATGTAATTATAGTGTGCTCATGTTATAAAATTCTTAAAAGTAATCAGAAAATCTGGGGAACCAAACTTAGTAGTTAAGTTTCAGACAGACTTGAAGAGACAGAATGCATCTCAGTGGAGAAATTCCCTTCCAGTGGAAAATTATGCTACAAGATGTTGTAAATAGAACACATGTTTTGAGTTAACTGAAATTTTGGTGTATGAAGGGTGTAACGGTCCCTGGCATGACCATTGAATTTCTTGCTTCATTCTATCTTGCCATATAACAACAACAACAAAAAAGAGTAAGTAGAAGGATTCTTCCATCACTTTGAATTTCTGTATTACCCAAAATGGGCTTTCTGGGAAGGGTGTGAAAAATAAACATAAACAGAGATATTGTAAGGATAAGGAAACCAGGGGTTTCAACTAGCAAGGACACCCAAGTGCCATTGCTAAGTTCAGCCCACACAGATTTCATAGAACAATTATGGCAGGTCTTACCCAGTGTTAGACAGTATGAAGAAACATGGAGTTCAATATGACAGGTTTCTGCCCTCAAGGAACCAATATATTTATGAACATTCTGAAAGTGATAAATAGAATAGAGTAAATTAAACGGATCATGAATCAAGATAATGGCATCATCCTGGAGCAGATGCAATCAGATAGTTGACCTCTGTTAACACATCCTGCTGTTCTATGCTCATCTTCTCAGCACTGAAAGAAAACCCATCAAACATATTTTTAAAACTTCTTGGAAATGTTTGTTTCCTATCAGCCCTACACTAAAAATCTTAGTGAAAATAAATTTAAAAAACTGTATTCAACGTTGTAGATAATTTATGCACTAATTATACAACAGTTTTATTCATCTTACACAGTAAAAAACTAAATACTTGAATTAATTATATTTTTCATCTCAAATCAAGTAATTCTTTCTCAACCTTGTTTTGGTTTAGAATAATTATTTTTCTGGGACTATAGAATGAAGAGATCAAGTTATTTGCAATTAATGAGGTTCTGATATGTTTTAATATTATTTAAAAATAAATAAAAACATACCATGGATATTGTAGTGCTTAAGTATGTTCCAAGATATCTAGGAGATATTTTTTATCTTCTTGTCTCCCAATGTGTCTTTCCTCCTTCCTTTTCTTCCTCCTGAAGTACTCTCTCTCCCTTTCTACTAACACACACACAAACACACACACACACACACGCACACGACTGAAAGACTCTTCCTAGAGGAAAGATATTTGTACTGAACTAATAATTAACTCTTAGGCCAATTCAGCCTTGGAGATTTTTAGTCCTGGAATAGAGAGGTTAACTGTATTAGAACTCTGCCTACAGACTTCCTATTCACTAACCATCCACTATCCATAGTGCCCATTTCCAAAGTTGAATAGACTCTACTTACAACTATATTCATCATGAGAAGTTTACAGCATGCCAGCTTTCATGTCTAAATCATGATTGGCACTAGCCAGTTAGGGTTTATAATTGCCCTTCTTATGAGTAGTTAGCTAAATGGTTGGCATGTGGTTCAGCTTTAGTCATCGACTTTAGAAAAGGGGACATTGCTCTGTAGCTCTAGACAAGGACATATTCCTCTATGTTGGGTTTAATAGAAAGTGGCACCTTTATGTCTCCAGATAGATGATATCTGGAAGTAGAAGCTGAAATCATCATAGGGTGTTTTATGAATATCCTATGCATGAGGCCAATAGCCTCTTAGAAAAGTCGGCTAAGAGTTCCTACATAACAAACTTGTAGTCACTTGAACAATGGATTTCTCAAAAGATAAAATGATATGTTTGTTCTCAAGCCATATTTATTTTTTTTCTTTTCCTTGCAGCTAAAACTTTTGTAACCAATATAACTTGCATAAGCAGCACTAACTTTGCATTCTGACCATCTATATGAACGGAAGCAGAAGCACTGCACTAGGTCCACTGTGAAGCCCCTATAGTCCACACAAGAAAATTCTTAGATGTTGGCATCCTACTTGTGGTAGTGATAACAAAAACCACTGCATGTATAACATTAAGAGGACTGTGCCCCCCAAAGTGATTACTTTTGCATTTTATATCAAAAGGATACAGCATGAATTCGAGTCCACATTGCTTTCCTGACCCTAAAGCCATACTCCTTCTAAGTGCTTGTCAAGTGCAATTCACACAGATATATATAGAGAGAGAGTAGGCAAAGTCGAAGAGATGCCATGTAGCTGCTGAAGGATAAGGAAGCCTGCCCTAGAACCTTGCCAGTAAACCATGAGCCTCATGGTAAAATACAAAATAATAGGAGGTGGTTAATTTAAGGTGTAAGAGTTACTTAATGAAAGCCTGAGCTATTGGCAAAGCAGTTTGTAATTAATATGGTTTCTGTGCAATTATTTCAGGTTTGAGCAGCTTGAAAACAAAACAGTAGTCTCCACCTACAAAATGGCATGCCAACATGAGGCAACTACATTCACATCAAATTTGAGGGAGCTTTGGAAGTAATTCTAGACACACACACACACACAGACATGCACACACAAAACAGAGTTAAGTATGACTTTATGATAGCATCATTATCTCAGGTAGGCTCTGTTTGCTAGAAGTAAGCAGAGGCATGACTTCTTTAACAGGGTTTCTTGGTTTGTGTTTTCTGCACAAACAGCTCTGGTTCTTTCAGGAGGCTGAGCACTTGAATGGGGTTTGTGGGCAACGTGCTGTAAGTTACTTGGTGGAAACATAGGCCAACTGTTTACCAGAGTTGAGGTTGTGAGTAAGGCTCTCACCTGGTGGTCCCAGAGCTAGCACTAAACATATATCCACCATACTGAAAGGGCAAGAGAGACAGAATCCACATCCAGGGTTGCTGCAACCAAGCTGTTTACCATTTTGAATTGCTCTTTTTAAGAAAAAGATTTCAGATACACAACAGGACAGATTCAGACATAGAAGACCTCTAAATGAGACACAATGTGTTCAAAAATATACATAGGCTTGGGAGAGAAAAGAAATAGAGTATAGACAGTTATCAAAGGAAGTAAAGTCTTTAAAAAGAAAGTGAAAGTAATATAAAAGAATACAGTCATAGATTAAAAGAGTAAGAAAAAATAAGTCACATAAAGATGGAATATACACAGAGAGTCTGTATTATGTATATTATTGTGTTTTCTTTGAATTTTTTGACTGTGAATGAGATAAGAACAGAGAGGCATTTCATCGCATGGCCTGTTAGACTAAACCTATATATATTAAGGTATCTGGACTTCAAAATTTGGGTCTAAGAATATGTCGCTTTGAAAAAAGAGGTTCTGCTTTTGTTTCCACAGAGGATAGAAAGCTATGAATTCCTTTACAGCTAATATGGTTTGGTCAAACAAGAAGACCTGAAGCAATAGCCAAGATGGTCCAACATCTATGACAGCTTCGGGATTACTGGATGAAAGGGACTTACCATACAGAATACCCCATGAGAAACATAATTAACAGAACCCCAATCAGCAGGAAGTAGTCTAGAGAACAATCCCCAAATTCCCTAAATGATTGCTTGTAAATGTTTGTTTTAATTTAAAGGATAACATGATATGGAGATGAATTGCACTGATACAAATTGCACTGAGATCGATCTTGGTCTATTGATGCAAATTTAAGGTCAATTTTGTTATATTTTTATCTTGATTAAGGTGTTTTGTTTATGCAGCTCATTTTAAAATGCAATGAATAATTAAGAAATGCAGGTTAATAGATAGTCATCTGTAATAGCCAAGCTTGTAGTCATGTTAGTTAGGTTTTCTAGATGTACAGAGATATGTTTCAGATGATAGGAATTCTTCAAACCTTTCAAAGACTAATAGAATATGGCATTTAAAATGTTTTAAGAACTTCAGATTTTTTATGACAATGAGACACATGTGCTCCTGGCAGCACCAATCTACTTCAAGATGATGATGGGCATTGAAGAGTCTCCATATGGAGTTCACTAGCCATTTGGACAAGATACTGCACTTGCCTGAACTCCTTGAAAATATGCTGTATGAACTTGACATGCAAGACCCACAGAAAAATTACTGCTGAACTTGCCTAAAGTTGTGATAGTCCTTTCTGGTTCCTGCTTCATGAAAGAGACTACCAGATATTCTACAGGATATAGAAGAAAGTGACTGACAAACTGTCAATATAGGTGAAACAATCCTTCAAATTTCTTGCTTCATGGAAAAGTCTCCTGGATACTAGAAGCCTGTAGGCTGAAGATGGATGTCTCAATGTTACAGAAGAACTTTGGGTGACTGTACAGGCATCAAGATGTTCCTGTCAATTCTAGAGTTATGGAAGTTGCTTACAATGTACTTCATGTTTACCTAGGTAATATATCCTTCTGGGCTGTTTCATGGAGTTGAAGAATATATAGTTAGAATTATAGTTTTTCTTAGTTATAATAAAAGATAAAGTAGATGTAATTGTTGTAACTGGATATCCTCCTGAAACCTTGGCAGAATACAGCAAAAAGTTTACTACAATACTGAGATAACCAAGAGGTGAGTGACCAGCCATGTGGTAGGACACTCCACTCTCTAGGATCTCCATAGTAAGACAAAACCCCAGGCCTCTTCTCAACTGCTTTGGCTTCTCTAGCCAGCCATCAGGAGAGTTTCCTTCAGGTTGGCTGCTCCAATACCTACCCCTATCCGCCAAAACCCACAATCTACTAGTCCCATCTCACCCCCAAACTTGCCTATCCTTCTGTATCCTCAATGGAACTCTTAAACACAGTTTGCTACAACACTGACAAGACCAAGAGAGCAAACCAGGAGAGAAAACCAAGAGAGCAGGCTTGCAGGGAACTCAGTGGCTCCCTGAGACACAGACATTGACAGTACAGCACAGACCAAGAAAAATTCCCAAAGAAAGAGAATTACAGACCAATCTTACTCATCAACATGAATGCAAAAATACTCAATAAAATTCTGACAAACCAAATCCAAGAGCACATCAAAAAATAACCCACCATGATCAAGTCAGCTTCACATCAGAGATGCAGAGATGGTTCAACATATAAAAATCAACCAATGTAATTTACCATGTAACTAAACTGAAAGAAAATAACAGTATGATCATCTCATTAGATGCTGAAAAAGCACTTGACAAAATCCAACACCCCTTCATGATAAAAGTCTTGGACATATCAGGTATACAAGAAATATATCTAAACAAAATAAAAGCAATATACAGAAAGCCAACAGACAACATCAAAATAAATGGAGAGAAACTCAAAGCCATTCCACTGAAATCAGAAACAGGGCAAGGCTGTTCACTCTCTCCAACATAGTTCTTAAGTTTTGGCTATAGCAATAAGACAACAAAAAGAGATCAATTGGGATTCAAATTGGAAAGAAAGAAGTCAAACTTTTGTTATTTGCAGATGATATGTTAGGAATATATAAGTGAACCCAAAAAAAATCTACCAGGGAACTCCTACAGCAGATAAATACCTTTAGTAATGTGGCAGGATAAAAGATCAACTCAAAAAAAAATCAGTAGCCATCCTATATATAAATGATAAAGAAGCTGATAAAGAAATCAGAGAAACTTCACCTTTTACATTAGCCACAAGCAACATAAAATAGGGTAACACTAACAAATGAATTCAAAGACCTAGTCAACAAAAACTTTAAGTCTTTGAAGCAAGAAATGAAGAAGACACCAGAAAATGGAAAGATCTTCCATGCTCTTGGATAGGTAGGATCAACATAATAAAGATGGCAATCCTAGCAAAGACAGTCTTTAGCTTCAATGCAATCCCAATCAAAATTCAAACGAAATTCTAAACCAGCTTTGAAAGAACAATAATCAACTTCATATGGAAAAGCAAAAACCCAGATTAGCTAAAACAAACCTATACAATAAAGTAATTTACAGAGGCATCACCATTCATGTCATCAGGCTCTATTACAGAACTACAGTAATGAAAACAGCTTGGTTCTGGCATAAAAACTGACACATTGACCAATGAAATTGAATTGAAGATCTAGATATCAATCCACACACCTAAGAACACCTACCTGCTTTTTGACAAGGAAGGAAAATTATACAGTGGAAAAAGAAAACAAACACTGCTGGCATAACTAGATGTCAACATGTAGACAAATGTAAATAGATCCATATTTATCCCCATGCCCAAAGCTCAAGTTCAAATGGATTAAAGACCTCACTATAAATCCAACCACACTGAACCTGATAAAAGAGAAAGTGGGAAGTTGGCTTCAATGTATGGGCACAGGAGACCATTTCCTAAATATAAACCCAGTAGCACAGACACTGATGATGTGGGAGTCCCCTCCGTGTGCTGTGATTACCATTAATGAACAAAGAAACTGCTTTGGACCTATAGCAAGGCAGAACTTAGGTAAGCAGGGAAAGCTAGGCTGAATGCTGGGGAAAAAAGAACAGTCAGAGAGAAACCGTGAAGCTGCCAGAGTCAGGCATGCCAAAACATTGCTGGTAAGCCACTGCCACATGGAGATACACAGATTAATAGAGATGGGTTAAATTAATATGTAAGAGTAAGCCAATAAGAAGCTAGAGCTAATGGGCCAAACAATCATTTAATTAATACAGTATCTGTATGATCATTTCAGGGCTGAGTGGCCTGGAACAATTAATAAATGGGACCTCCTAAAACTAAGAAGCTACTATAAAGCAAAGGATACAGTCAATAAAACAAAACAGCAGACTACTGAATGGGAAAATATCTTAACCAACCCTACATCAGACAAAGCACTGATCTCCAAAACATATAAAGAACTCAAGAAATTATATATCAAAATTCCAAATAATCCAATTTAAAATGGGGTACAGAGCAACCATAGAATTCTCAACAGAAGAATGTCAAATGGCCAAAGATACTTAAGAAAATGTTCAACATTCTTGGCCATCAGGAAATTGTAAATCAAAACAATTCTGAGATACCATCTTAAACTATTCAGAATGGTTAAGATCAAAAACACCAATGATAGCTTATGCTGGAGAGTATATAGTGTAATGGGAACACTGTTCCATATTGGAATGCAAACTTGTACAAGTACTTTGGAAATCAGTATATCAGTTTCTCAGAAAATTGGGAATCAACCTATTTCAGGATCCAGCAATACTACTGTTGGGCATATACCCAAATGATGCTCAATCCTACTACAAAGACGTTTGTTCAGCTATGTTCATAGCAGTATTATTTGTAATAGCCAGAACCTGGAAACAACCTAGATGCCCCTCAACCAAAGAATGACTAAAGAAAATGTGGCACATTTACACATTAGAGTACTACTCATCAGCAAAAAAAAATGGCATTTTGAATTTTGCATGCAAATGGATGGAACTCAAAAACACCATCCTGAGTGAGATAACCCAGATCCAAAAAGATAAATGCGGTATTACTACTAACTCATAAGTGGATACTCTCTGTAAACAAAGGTTACTGAGCCTGTAGTTCATGATTCTAGAGAAGTTAAGTAACAAGGGGAACCATAATATATACATGGAAAGTCAAAATAGACAGTATTACCTGACAAAATTGCAAAATTGGGAATGTAGAGGTGGGGGAAAAAGAGAGGGTGGAGGGGAGAAAGAAAGGGGGTAGGAGAACTTGAGGAAAGAGAATAGTTGAGATGGAGGAAGGACAGAGATGAAAGCAAGGACAGAGATATCTTGATTGAAGGAGCCATTATGAGGCTAGCAAAAATCTCGCTCTAGAGAAATTAACCATGAATCCACAAGAATGACCCCGGCTAAGACCCTAAGCAATAGATGAAAGGGTGCCATGATGTGGGAGTCCCCTCTGTGTGCTGTGATTACCATTAATGAATACAGAAACTGCTTAGGACATATAGTAGGGCAGAACTTTGGTATGAGTGGAAGATGAACCTGAATGCTAGGAGAAAGAAGGGCAGAGTCAGGGAGATGCCATGGAGCCACTTGAGATAGACACTGTGAACTTTACACAGTAAGCCACAGCCACGTGGCTATACACAGATTTTTCAAGGAGAAGGGCCCGTTTGTTCCTCCCAGCCACCTGGCTAGATTAGCCCCAAAATAACCACACAGAAACTGTACTAATTAAATCACTGCTTGGCCCACTAGCTCTAGCCTCTTATTGGCTAACTCTCACATCTTGATTTAACCCATTTCTATTAATCTGTATATAATAACATGGCAGTGTCTTACCAGCAAAGTTTCAGCATGTCTATCTCCAGTGGTGGCTTCATGGAGTCTCTCTCCTACTCCACCTTTCTTCCTCCCAGTATTCAGTTCTGTCTTCCCCACCTACCTAAGTTCTACTCTATCAACTAGGTCAAGGCAGTTTTTTTACTAACCAATGAAAGCAACACAAAGACAGAAGGACCTCCTACATGACACAGATTAATGGAGGTGTGTTAAATTAAGATGTTAAGAGTTAGCCAATCAGAAGCTAGAGCTAATTGGCCAAGCAGTGTTTTAATGAATATCCTTTCTGTATGATTATTTTTGGGACAAGCTAGCCAGGCAGATGGGAACCAACAAACAGCCTCTGACTACAGTGCCTGAACTGGCCTTGTCCTGTAGTCAGATTGATGAATATCTTAAATGTTACCATAGAACCTTCATCCAGAAACTGATGGAAACAGAGGCAGAGACCTGCAATGGAGCACTGGACTGTGCTCCTAAACTCCAGTTGAAAAGTTGGAGGAATGAGAATATGGGCAAAGTAGTCAAGACCATGATGGGTACTCTCACTGAAACAATCTACCTGAGCTAATGGGAGCTCATCAACACCAGCTAGACTGGGAAGAAACAAGCATAGAACCAGACTAGTCCCTCCAAATGTGGTTGACAGTTGTATGGCTGGAGAAGACTGAGGGGCCACTGGCAGAGGTACCAGGATTTATCCCTACTGCTTGTAATGGCTTTTTGGGAACCTATTCTCTTGGAGGGATACCTTGCTCAGCCTAGATGTAGTAGGGAGGACCTTGAACCTTAAGAGTGAATAGGGGTGGGGGTGGGGTATGTGAAGGGAATTGGAGGAGGGGAGTGGGAACTTGGATTGGTATGTATAATGATAAAAGTTTGATTTCTTTTTAACGATAAATATCTTCTTCTGGTCAATTTTTAGAACACAGTTGATAAATTCTTTTTTTCTTTTTTTATTAAATATTTCCACCTCTTCCCATTTCCCTCCCATCCCCCCCTATTCCCCTCCCCCTCACTCTCCAATCCAGAGATCAATCCGGGTTC
>LOEQ01007315.1:38258-51319 GCA_001685075.1 Bramus lutescens | reverse complement strand
AGAGAGTAGGCAGAGTCAAGGAGATGCCATGTAGCTGCTGAAGGAGAAAGATGCCCACCCCAGAATCTTACCAGTAACCCACAAACCTCGTGATAAAATACAAAGTAATAGGAATGGGTCAATTAAAGATGTAAGAGTTACTTAATAAAAACCTGAGCTATTGGCCAAGCAGTGTTGTAATTAATGTTTCTATATAATATGGGTCTGAGTAGCCAGGAAACGAAAGAGAAGTCTCTGCTCACATGGTGACAACCAAATTAGTTATAGTCTTAGTAGGCCAGCTAGCAAAACATCTCAGTCAACACTGGAAGAATATATATCACATTGGAATGCTGGGTGCAGTTGGAAGGTAGAGATTTATTTTGTCTACTTGATTATTCAAACAAGAGCTTTCAGGAAGAAGGAATGGAAGAGTTGTGCCACCTAGAACTGATAGTCCACAGTCTTCAGTCTCTGGTATTTCAGTAGTTAGGTTTTAAATAGACTAAGTATATACATAAAACTATGTCTCACAGAGTTTGTCATCTTTACTTCCTGCCACGTCCTCATAATTGTGTGCTTAAGTTTCTATCCTCCAAGGTCATACCCTGATAGCAATTGCCACCAAATTGTCCATTCATCAGATTGACTTTATAAAATGTTAAATGATTATTTTATTTATTACCTTTCTGTGAATTTTTTTAATCTATATTCTAAAATAACTCCACAAAAACTCTGAGATAATTACTTAAGATTAATTCTCAGTACTGTTCACTCTTACCTGTGGTACTGTGTTAGACCATAACAAAAGCTGATATTCATTCTGGCTCACTCTAGTCTGAAATTTTACATGGGTCATCTAATTTATTCTTCAATAAACATCATTGAAAAGGATAACGTCATTGCTGATTGGAAAGTAGGAGAAACAAGTCAGAGGAGAAAAAACTGGCATACCCCAGAAGAAGGAGGAGAAAAATGCTACATTAGGACTGGATACTGAAACCATGATGCTTGGGAGATATCTTGAAAACAGAGAAAGTATAATGATTGCAGGGCAGATGATAGCTGAACAAGCCATTTTCAAATTTCATTGACTTAATTTTATAAATTTATTGCTTTCTCCTCTCATTGTTTACTGATGCTCTTTCTTCTCAAAGACTAAGTCCCTCATTATCTATAAGAGACATTTTTATGTGTTTATAAATAGCACTTCTTATTAACTTTTAAATTTTGTGTGTGTGTGTGTGTGTGTGTGTGTGTGTGTGTAAATGTGCTTACATGTATACCCAGGTTATGGAAGTGGAGGTCAGAGAACTTTTTTGAGAGTTAATATTCTCATCTTTTACCTTCTTTGAGGCAAGGTCTCTCTTGTTGCTTCTGCTACTACTCTGCATACTTTAGGCTAGCTTGCAAGAAGCTACTCAGTGATTCTCTTGTCTCTTCCTCCCATCTCACTATAGTATGATTACAGATGCATGTCACTGTGTTGGGTATTTATTTGACTTTTAGGGATCACTCTCAGGCGCTCAGGGTTATGAGGCAAGTCTTTTTATCCTCTGAGTCATTTCCCCAATCTCCTTATCATATTTTTCCTAGACAATATTGCAAATTCCTCTAACAAAGCCTTATTCACTTTGTTTATTTAACCTTCTGTTTGCAGTCATTTTAATACATTTTTAAACCAACATAATCCAAAAATTCTTCTCTGAAACCAGTACTTCAGTGGCAAGTAACACATTGAAATGGGAGCTATTCCACATTTTTTCTGAGTCATCAAAAATACATAAAATCTAAATGGCTTACAAATACTTTCTCTGGTGTTTTTATTATTTTGTTTATACTACTGTACAAAGGTATGAGTGCCTGGACTTATAAAGTTTAATGAACCATTTGAAACAATGCTTCAAATATTGCTTCAAAATATTTGAAGCAATTCAAATTATTCAGAAATGCTTCAGATATTGCTAATTCTCTATTTTAATCAGACAGACCCTAACAGTCCATTTATACATAGATGCAGAGTCATGTGTGCAAATGGTCTCTTTTCTTTCTATGAGACCTCAACTCATTTTTAAATGCTGTGTTTTGTGTAGTGACTGGTAATTTAATTTAACAAGTGGTTAGAGTCCTTGACAAATTACCATGAAAAAAACATAAATGACTTAGATGCTATTTTCAGAAATTGCATTGTTAAAATCTTGCCTCTTCTCTTGTTTCTCCAACATCAATGAATAGTATCTTTTGATTTTTATCTGGTTGTCAGGCCGGAAAACAGAGTAGCATTTAATTCATCAGTCTTTCTCATCTTTCATATTTAATTAATCATCAAGTTAACACAGCTTCCAATTTTATTCAACTTCCTTTTAAAAACCTCACAAAACTAAACAATGTTCTTATTCTCACTGTTATTACTCTCACCCAGTATTGAATCACTCCTTCAAAGATTCAAGAAAGATCTTAATTGGGTTCCTTGAATTTTGCTTTTTATAACCTATTCTCCCTTCAGCAGCCACATCTGGCCAATTTATATTAAAAGACCCATTTTCATAATAGATCTGTTACAAATGCTTCAGCCCCACCCCTACCCCTGGAGCCAATTGCACACCCAGGTGAAGAAGCATGCAATTCTCTGTTTCCTGCTTTATATAGTTCCTTTGCTTATAGTTATTGAACCTCTTTCCTACAAAGCTCCCCTTAAGCCATACAGAACTGCCCGAAGTCCACAGGAATGAAAGGCCGAAAATGCTAGGTGTCAAAAGGGAGGACCACAGATAAGAAAATAAAAAAGACAAAAATCTGGGTACAAGAGGTCTTAATGAACTGATGACTCATGACAGCCAGTGTATTAGGAAGTACAACATCTTACATACTGTTTAGTAGGGGAAGATGGGACAGAGTCAGCATAAAGCTACAACACATTGGCAAGGGCTAACAAGCAATTTTACACCACTAGCTTATAGGATATCTCAAGAATGTGACAGACTAAGCACACAGTGGCCTTGAGACTGTTAACTACAGCTCTTCAAGGGGAAAAGTTACATTCCCAGGAACTGAGAGCCTGACTCTTTGAGACCCTCGTTCCAGATCCAAACTTTTGACTTCCTTAAGTCTGTCTCTGATCAAGAACACAGAACAGGTGTTTCTCTTTGTCTTTTCTTCAGGACCTCTGAGAAAGCCTTGGATAAGCCTGTCTCCCAACACACAATACCTTTCACTTTCCCAAATGCTCAGGCTTTTCCTTTTCTACCTTATGCCTTAACTTACTCTTTTTAAAAAAAATTTTTCTAACTCCTATTTATTCTTTAGCTCTCAGTTTAGCTCTCCATCTCTAACTTCAAGGCTCAGGCATTTCTCCCCTGTATTCTAACATTCTTCTTCTCTTTAGTTCAGCAAATATCAGATCCTTCAAACTTAGAATTACTTACTGACATGATGTCACTTCACCAGAAATATTTGGGAGATGGTCTTAATTATTTAAAAATATAAACAAACTCTCTGTGGAAAGAACGAAACACAGCCAATAAGGAGACCTTGCCTGCCCTTAGGATCGATGTGTTGTATTAATGGAAGAGTTCTTCAACATAAAGAATGGCCATAGGTAAAGTTAGAAACAAAGCAAAAATAGAAGAAAACTGTGGAATTCAGTGGCAGATGACTGAGATAAAAGCAGGCAGTTTGGGCTCAGATTCTCTAGCAAAGTTGTTTCAGTTTTCAGCCATTGTAGCCATGAAGGTAGAGTCATAGCATTGTAATTCTTTTTGAAATTTTCACTTATTTCTTCAATTATGTATTTGGTCCCCATTCAGTTTCAAAAACAAAAGAAAAAATAAAAAAACACTAAAATTCTAAATTCCAGTTAATCACCCTGTAGAAATACATACAAAATCACTTTGTCTCTCAGCCTGGGGGAGTCAGAAACTCCTGCCTTAGATGAAGCATCTTGCATCCAATACTTAAGGTCATTCATAGCCCAAGCCCATCCTGTTTTCAAGATAGGCTTCTTCACTGAACCACACTCTTTGAGGATGCCCAGTCCTTCTGGATAGTGGCTTCTGCAGAGAGAAATGTGCTTTTGTGGGATGAATTTGTCTGTTGATTCCCCAACATCTGTAGGATAATTGTTACCAGAGAAACAAACCAATATTCAGATTTTAAAATATCAGGTTCAACTATCAGTTCATAAGTCACTTTGACTAGCTAGGTTAGTTAAATTCTCTAAACTTCAAATTTTCTCATTAAAAAACATACAGTCATATATGACCAATAAATTTTAGAGATGGAAGAGTATATTAAGATAATTTTATCCAAGACTATACTTTCAGGGACCATTTCTGTAGTTCATTGTTAGAGAAGTTTCTCTGACTGCATACAGCACTGGAAATCATGAGGATGAGATGTAGTGTTCCCTCCAAAAAGAAAAAAAATTATATTCAACACTTGCTTGATTATATTCTATAAAACACTTAAAGTTTCTCTATAGGTACTTACCCAAAACAGATTCATAAAGTAACATATTTTTTAGGAATAACTTAAAGTTTAATAACATTTAATAACCTTTTTTTACTACAGGACTTCTTGGAGCCTTTCATATGTTGAAGTGTGTATGTATTCTTAGAAGTCAGAATGGTCAATGTCTTTATATAGAGACAGTTAGAACTTCTGTCAAAAAGTGTTCTGTAGAGCTAGGGTTGGGTGGAACACATCAGAGCTGTGCAAATAGATTCCTTGGAGTAAGGACACTGAGGACCAGAACAAAGGATTTACTCAGTCTCATTGAGTTACTGCAACATTAAGTCAGAAAAAGACTTATAATGTGCCTGGTTCTACCGTCAGTACATTTTTTATTCATTTATGAAGAACTCTCCCTCTCGAGGTAGTTGACTATTAGAAAGCCACTTGAGATATGAGAGTGAAGTCTCAAGTATAACATGTCCATACTGAATCTTTGAAACAAAGGAGTTCCTAATAAACATTTTCTAAAACCCAAACATTGACAAAACCTGGAATACAGTCAGCACTTAGTGCCTGGTCATCATGGGCATCTGCCTAATTAGTTAGCATGCACAAACATGGCTGAGGGTTTATCTTTACCTACAGAAACTGCATAAGCACTAATAGACACATTCCAGGAGATCTGCTTTTTGTGTTTTTTACAATCCCAGTTCGCTTAACTTGGGTTCCAGAGTATTTGTCATTTGCTAGTCAATGCTTACACTTGACTTCCTCTATCCCTGCCAAAATGGGATGAATAATTCCAAACAATTGCAAAACATTCTACTCTATACTAAATCCTTGCTGTGATCTGCTAGTTAATACGGAAGTAAAAGTGAGATATAGTCCCTAGTAGACCAAGAATCTTACTCTAAACCAACACATCTAAAAACCTGGGGGAAAAGGAAGGTCCACAAATTAAAAAGCAACAATTGAAATCTAATCATATGTTCTCTCAATTTACTGACTACCCCTGTGGTGCTATCCAACTTTTTTTAGAATTTGATTCTGTATTCTATTTTAAAATTATGGTTACATTAATTTGCAGTACTAGCACAAAACTCTATCAAAAAGGTAAGAACTTTTATCACTTTATTATCTTTTCTGGTTACTGTATCTGAGTTTCAACATTCTAATAGGGATTCTTTTGTTTTATTTAATATCTAGGACAAAAACTGTGAAGCCTCTTCAAGGCTAGATCCTGCTAGGTGGTTAAACACAGTAGGGACCCTGAGTGAAGGTATGTGCTGTAATTGGCTGCGAGGGCCAGAAAGTTGAACATTCTCATTCTTCTTCAGTCTCTTTATTTTGGGTATCTTGCAAGCATATAATCATTCTGTAGTTGCGCTCTGACTTCAAAAGTGTAATAAGAGCTCAACTAGAAATGCTAGGTTATCCCTGTCTCCAAACTTGCCAGCAAGAAAACTGCAGCTCTCTTCATCTCTAACCTGGAAGTACCTCCGTCTCTCAGAACCATCTGACCATCCAGAGATGGGTCATGGTCAATGTGAAGTAGATAAAAACTGATTCATTATGTCTTCTTCATTTTATATGCAAGAAAACCAAAGCGGGGGTGGAGAGAAGACTGAGTCTCAAGATCACAGACTAAGAACATTGCTGCATCAGGACAGAAATTCCAATCTTCCAGCTCTGAATATAATGTTGATTTTTTCCCCACTAAGTAAATTGGCTAATAGTTCTTACTAGTTCTGCCTACTAACCAATGCTTATAGAGATCTGAAGATCACTGAACTCTTTCTGGTATTCTTACAGTTTTTTTTTAAAAAATTTCTAATAAATACCAACAATGGATTACATATGGACTCTGTGTGAGTTTCAAGACAGCTACATTACTTATATGTTCACTACTTTTTAAAGTTCCTAGTTCTGTGAATAAATTAGCCAGTTCTTTACATCAATCTCCTAACCCCAGCTATCTCTGAGAAGTTCACTATATAAAATCAGTCTTGTCCTTCATCCTGAATATCTATGTGCTAAAAGCTTACACTTTAAGGCAGTGTCTTCCATATAATTCTTAAGCCTATGGAAACGTTCTTCATCAGATGGTATAATTATATATTTGCTCCATTAAGATGTCCTGTACATTCACTATATGAATAATGGTATACAATGCACAATGGACACCAAAATGAATGACACAGGTGCTGGACTTGAGTAGCTGATGTCCTAATGAGAAAACACAGCCTCTCAGCATGTAATGAAGTAAACAGCACTAGATGCATGACAGAAAGAGAAGGACAGCACAAGTCTATCAAAGAGACCAGAAAAAGACTTTTTAGTGAAGGCAATAACAACTCATGGAGAATAAGACAGAGAAAGACCTCATGAGAAAACACAGCTGATCATCTGCCTTCAAGATAATTGGAAAATCTGATCCTGTATTGCAAATGAATAGCTTAGAACTCAAGAACTCAATGAAGCTCGGACAAGGGCGCCTTGTTGGCAATGAACTTTCTTCTGAAGCTCCCAGGTGCTTATACTTCTCAATCAAAAAGCAGTATCCTCCAAATGTGCCAAGAAGTTAAAAAAAATCATTCAAAATCCTCCAGGACCTAAGATTTATGGAGATGATAAGTAACCCTTGCTCAGTAAAAGAACCTACCTCCCAACTCAGTTGCATTCCCATCAGCAAGCAGAAATTGTTGCAATCTAATGCATTTATATGTTTTGGTTTTCTTAATTTATTTGAGGCACCTCATTTTCCTGGAACAAGTGCTGTTATTTATGACACAGTGGCAAACACTTTACATTTATAGAGGTTATGAATTTTAGTAATGGTTTTGGTGGCAATTTAATCTGTCCTAACTATGAGGCGTTTTACAATGACAATTAAATTATTATTAAAAAATAAACCTCAAATGACATCCTTATCACTTATCAACACATCAAAAGTTTCACTGAGCTGCATTCTGGGTGGATCATAAATATCCCAATGTAATCTTAGTGAGCTCATGCAATAAACTTGAGTGAACTTAATTAACTTCTACACTATATTTAAAAGAAAACCCTGCACACATTTTTATGTCGGGGAATGAAACATTATTTGAAAAGTGGGTTTATTACATTCCATGGTGCACACTGATATTTAATATTTAAAGACTCTTAAATTTGATGTACTATACTGATACCTAAAGGGTTTAGTAGTGCAGTGTGGGAGGGTAGAATGGTGAAATTCTCTCTCCATCTCTTTGAGAAGGTTTTGATTTTACTGGTCATGCGCCACCCCCATCCTCTGATCTATTAAAATCTATGCTCAGAGAAGTGTCAAGGATGTTAATGTATACTTTATCAAATTAATTTTAATGTAGGCTTGCTGAATGGCTAATTCCCAAGCTGTGTTCTAAATTTTACTAAACAATTTGACTCCAAATTAGCCAGGGAACTGCATCTATATCAGCAGATAGCATGTCAGCAAAGGATCATTTGATACAAATTAAAAACAAGGGCCCTTTTTTTATCTTCATAGAGAATCTAATAAAGAGAAGAAGAAAGTCAGGCTTAATCCACCTCATGGTCCAAATTTATGGGACACTGGCTAAAATAAAATTACTTTTCTCAGATCTACATTTTGCTAATCAGCTCAGACAGTAATGTGAGTTCTATTTCAAAACTAAGACTGACATCTGATTTAAATATTGTTTATCTTTCAGTCCCAAAGGCTGTGCACTTAAATGTCAATGGCCTATAATGATAGCAAATTAACTCTTGACACATAAAGGTAAAGGCAGGTAAAGACAGAAGCACTTAAAAATAATAATGGAAAATACTCATCCAGCAGTAAATGGTAGCATTTACCTTCACTACATCTATTTAGTCAATTTACCAAACCCCCTCACACACACACACACACACGCACACACACACACACACACCACAGCAGAGAGATGGATCAGTAGTAGACAGTGGGATACATTTGAGAAAATATGTGAAAATATGTCCATATTTGAGAAAAGCATTCTCGTTTTTCTGGAAGGCTTCCTCAATAACTCTGAAAATGTCTTTTATCTAGCTTCCTGACTAAAATTATTTCTGTATGTATCTGCTTACATTTTAGCACATTTTGTGTACGTAAGGTAGTGTATATATTTTTATAATGGTAATATCATATCAATGTTTAAGTTGTAGGGTTTTGTTTCAAGTACTATTTTTTTTTGCTTTCAAATATCTGCTTTCTGCCATAACCCAACATATTTGAATCATGCTTTCCTACTTTGTTAAACAAGGGCATTAAACTTGGTGATGTATAGAATTCTTTGTTCAATTTTTGATAGCAGGAGGAAAATTCCTAGAGGTTTCTAAGTCCCACCCTTGTTTGCTTGCAAAAATAATATAAAAACTATCATATATCAGGTACTGTTGGCTTAATTCCAATAATGAAGAAAATAGTCAAAACTAGTATTCTTATCAACATTGTACACTAGTGTTCTCATCCATAGTATTAAGTACTATTATAAAAAAGGTGGTAGTTGGGCTTTATCCTTCTCTTAGCATGTTCTGGGAGGTGTTGCTATTGATTTTGTTTGTTTGTTTTATAAAAATAGGGTTTCTCTGTATAACAGCCCTGGCTGTCCTGAAACTTGCTCTGTAGACCAAGCTGGCCTCAAAATGACAGAGATCCACCTCCTTCTGCCTTCTGAGGGCTGGGATTAAGGGTATGAGCCACCACTCCCAGCAATTCTTAGCAATTTTTAATTGTCTGTTTTTCTTTATCTAGGTGTGGAACCTTACAAGATTCAGTAGTGATTGGTCAGTCCTAGAAATATATGTGCAGGCAACACTGAACACACCTAGCAGGTTGTATTTACATATTTACAATTCACTACATTGAATTGTAGTCATGGCTCTGTTTGACCAGTAAGGGATGGTTCTAAACAGAGAATGGAAAGAAGCCTGGCAGATTTGAGCTCCCATGGAACTCAAAAGCCAAGCTTATGGTTCTCTCTCTTTCCCTTGCACGTGTTTCCATTTCCAGATCTGAAACACACTTTTCAGGACCACGATATGTTCTTGTAGTTTTAAGAACCAGATACATTCCCTTAATTATACCAATTCTTAGAAATTCTATTCTGAGACCCATAACTGCCCAATTCTGCATGAAGAATCACATTTACATTTAAATGCAGACAGACTCTGAAAAGGAAAAAGACTAGATAAAGGAAATCTAAAGTTTTTACCAGAAAGTGCTTAGGATGGAAATTTGACTTCTAGCTAATTTTTCTCTAACCAGGAATCCCATGACAAACACCTAGAAAGAACATCTATTAATCCCATTATGAATACAGTTATCCACCTGAACATGTTCGAGAGGTACAAAGACTTGAAATGTAAAGGAGAGAGAGAGAGAGAGAGAGAGAGAGAACAAAACAAAGAAGAAAAGAGCCTAACATTCACTGCTGTTTTGCCCCTACAGGCATCTGATGATTTAAAGGGTGTCTGTGTGCTGAAAGTCTGCTTATGAAGTGGTAGCTTTGAGAACAAGAGCTGAATAGAGGAATCTTATAGGAATGGGGTAATTAAAGTTGAAGGTCAAATCCAGCAAAAAGGAGGGCATTTCTCTAGGAGTTGTTGAAAGACTTTTTTTTTTCTAAAAAAAAGGATTAGCAAAATATAAAAAGTGTTCAAAAGTACTAAAAAGAACTTTCAAATTAGCTCGGTAACATTTGATTTTTAATACTCGCTCCTAATCCATTAAAGGAAACTATGTTTGGTCTAAAGGGTTAGCATATGCATTAAAGGGATAGTCTCAACAAAGAAATGAACACCAGAAAATGTAATAAACTAGGAATTATGCAATTTAAATATGCTCTAATTATAATTAGAATCAATTAAATGTGTTGATATTAGACAGAGCATAAGGAAAAAATTAAAAATTGGGAAGGTGGATGGGAAGAAAAAAGATAACCTAAACCACAAAGAGATAAAACACTACAAGACATGAAAAAAATAAGACTCAATGAGAAATTGTGAAAGGCATTTCAAAAGAGAGTTTATCTATATATACAACTGGAAAGAAAGAAAAGAATAGAATGAAAGAATAGCTAAAATTAGTTTGAAGAAGTAATTCTGAAGAACATTCTGATGAACGATACCAAGTCTGAAAGTTGAGAATCACTGCAAAGCCCATCAGCACAGACACAAGCAAACCACTCTTACATAAGAAACACAAGGAAAAACAGAAAAACTGGAGAGGAAAATGAGTTTTATTTTCAAAGGCAAGACGGTGGACATTACAGATCACATTTACCAGACATCACTAAGGCTAGAAGAAAATTAGGTGATACCTTCAAAGTCTGAGAGGAAATAACTGTCAACAAATTGTGTATCTGATAGAAAATGAAAGCAAAATAAAGACACTTTCAGATAAACAAAACTTACAGAATTCGTGAACAATAGATGTTCATGATAGAAAACACCAATGCCTATCAACTCAAATACATGTAAACAGAGATGCAGTAACTGATATATTGATTGTGAAAATAGAAGTAACAGTTATAAGAATGCCTCATGAGGTTCAATATTTATAAAATTAGAAGACTCACAGAAATGGCACAAAAAAGTGAAATAGTAAAATAAATAAAAATAAAAATAAATAAAAATACTAAAGTGGTCAAAGACACTTGTGTTTTCTAGCAGGGAGAAAATGTCTATCTGTACTCATCTTAAAGCTATAAAATAATACATGTTCTAAAATACTGGGTTATAATCAGAAAGTATGAAAGAAACAATGTAGAACTTCCTAGAAAGCAAAATAATATAATGGTGGGAAAACTTTGCTGTTTCATGAGCAAATAGTACCAGTTTCAGAAATTTGCCTAACTTTCTCCTAGCATCTGAATACAGATGATTTGAAAAGAATCACATTTGATGCCCTAGCTTATTTGGCCCTGTGATATCCCTATGTCAATTTGCAGAAAATTCATAATAAGAATATGGCAGACTTGGAAATAGAAAGTCAGATCATGGAACTCACTTAAGACACCAGCCCCTGAATTATTTCAGACATCTTTTGAGCCATATGCCCTGTGCCTATACATTGATCTTGGGAAATGCTTTACTGATATTCCTCAAGAGGTATTTGGAGGATTAAAGGGAAAAAGAGAGGTGAAACTCGCTTTGTGAGGTATATATAATATATATATACTGATATAGCCTAATTAATCAATCTTCCCTTATTATAGGCTGTATTTAAATATGTTATAAAAATTCTGTGGCATGTTATTTGTATTGGTTAAGGTAGGCTAGGAAAAAATAAGTGATAAAGCCTTCAATCAAGTAGTCTTCTATTTCAATTTTTTTTCTTTCTGCCATAATCCATAGAAGTAGACTGAAGAGATGTCATGGGGGTGAGATTCATAACTGACTCTAGAACAGTCTCCCCTCCCCGGGAATGGCCTTATCTTCAATATAATACCTTCATGATCCAGGAAAAGAAAGTGGAATATTCTTGTTCAACCATAATTAATGGTAAAATCCATGTCCCAAGCCCCTAAATTAACTCTAAAGGATACAAGGAAGTACATTCTCCTTTCAGGTCTAAGAAAGATTGTGTGAGCATTGAGCCTGTCTGTGCCAAACCACTGAAGCCCCATTTGTGTACACTGCAGTGAAATGTCACTTTAGCAGATCTATACAAAGAGACATTCTTTTTTTACTGCTCACATAGAAATTATTACAACACAATTAAGCAACATGGCATTCAAATAGGTCATCAACCAGTATCCTCTTCTCAATGAATAATTTGTTTGGACAAAACATAAATTACTATAGATACTCACAAATATGATATGCCAATAAACAGATGAGACAGAAATAAAGTCCTCACTACTCAAGACATTTTTTTTCATAAGAGAGTCCTGTTGCATTTAGATACCTGGAGTGAAAAAAAACTCTCTAGAGACTCATAATGTCAAAACTGATAGATAGTGATGCTTGCATGTGTCATGAAGCTCTACTGAAGCCATCTTTATCTTGGAGACCAAATCCAGTAGAATCATAACTTCAAATGTCTTTACAAAAACAAAAACATCCTAATGTTGATCTTTCAATCCAATCAGAGTTTCAAAGACAGTTGCTTCTGAAGCACAACAAAACGTACAGGTCTCACAAGACGACAGGAGACCAGATTGAATAGATGGTCTCAGAGTAAGTTGTGAAAAGGAGTCTACCTTTGAAAAATAATAATGGGATTTCAGCGCTTGATTAGTTTGGGACAATATTATTTCTTGACTGCTTTTGATACTCTTTCTGTAACTCTTTAATATTCCAATCAGAATCATAACTGTTGGAAATATGTGTGTGCATATGTTTATACATGCTTTCATGTGCTGTTTGAAGAGTGAAGAAGAGAGAGATTTATTCTAGGAATTGGCTCATATGACCATGGAGGCCGAAAATTTCCACAATATGCTCTCTGCAGCCTGAAGAACTGGAAATGTAGTGAAATAGTTCAAGTCTAAAGACCTCAGAACAAGTGATGCCAGTGATCAAAAATTCAAATTTGAAAGGAACAGAAGATCTCTCTCTCTCTGTCTCTCTCTGTCTCTCTCTCTCTCTGTGTGTGTGTGTGTGTG